>CAJDSM010016554.1:0-20000 GCA_903981925.1 Ostrea lurida | reverse complement strand
AAGCTTCCTGATATAGTGCAGATTCTCATGACCCCCGGGGTACGGTGGGGCCACAATAGGGGATCAATGTTTTACATTTGAATATATAAGGAAAATCTTTATAAAATTGTCTTCTCAAGAACCATTGGACCAAAAGAAACAATATTTACCTAAAACTAAATTTCTGATGAGAGTATATACCAAATTTGATCAGATGATACCTCCCTATGGAGCGCCAAATTAACATAAATCAAATAATTGAAGATATCTTTAATTATTTAAAGATATCTTTAATTCATTTAATGCGCGCAATAATAAATTAAAGATATCTTTAAATAATTAATGATATCTTTAATTCTGAATTATTGCGCACATTAATTCTTTTGCTGAATTGAAGAGCGCTAATATTGAATTATTGCTCTCTTTAATTGAATTAATGATATCATTAATTCATATGATGCGCGCAATAATTGAATTATTGCTCTCTTTAGTTGAATTAATGATATCATTAATTCATATACTGCGCGCAATAATTGAATTATTGCTCTCATTAATTGAATTAATGATATCATAATTCATATAATGCATGCAATAATTGAATTATTGCTCTCATTAATTGAATTAATGATATCATTAATTCAATTCATGAGAGCAATAATTCCTTTAAAGAGAGCAATAATATAATTAAAGATTCTTTAATTCACATATCCATAATGGAATTAATGCTCTCTTTAATTGAATTATTGCTCTCTTTAAATGAATTAATGCGCGCATTAATTCCTTATATAAAAGTGCTGTAAATAATTAAAGATATCTTTAATTGAATTAAAGAGATCATTAAATCATTTATACCGAGCATTAAATTAAATATTGCGAGCAATAATTCCACTACATTAATGCGAGTATTAATTGAATTAATGAGAGCAATAATTGAATTATTGCGCGCATTAAATGAATTATTGCTCTCTTCAATTGAATTAATGCGCGCATTAAATGAATTATTGCTCTCATTAATTGAATTAGTGCGCGCAATAATTCGATTATTGGTCTCTTTAATTGAATTAGTGACTCACAATAATTCAATTATTGCTCTCTTTAATTGAATAATGCGCGCTTATTAATGCAATTAATGCAGAGCAATAATTCATTTAACTGCACGCCCATTAATTCATTGGGAAGAGAGCAATAAGTGCAATTAATGATATCTTCAATTAATTTGGCGCTCCATACCTCCCGGGGGTAAGGGTTGGGGCCATAATAGGAATTAAAGTTTTGCCATACAAATGTTCTCCCAGAACGCTCTCGAGAGAGCTGAAAGAAGATATGATATCTATGTTAAGTTTTTTGCTACACACAGACAAATGAACTGTATCTTGGCCCAAGAACGTAATCTTAAAGTGCCCTTAATGATCTTTGATTCCGGGGACAATGGGCATATGACTAAACATAAAAGAACACATATGTATTCATATTTACCAATCTACAGGTATGTTCCTCAGTAAATATAATAAACTATAAGGCCACATTCAAAGATTGTAATTTGTTGATTCTCATCCCACGGCAGCAACAAAAACAATAGGGCAGAGTGACACGGATTTCACTTTTTTACTCCCTCTTGGAAACTTTAAAATACTGAATATGTCAAAAGATAGCAATATGATAAACATTGCAACAATGCAATTATTTACGCTATGTCATTCAAGCAGTCAGTATATTGAAATCATGGACACAAATTCAAAGTTCATAGTTTTTTCTTTCTTTCTGCATAAAAGACTTCCTTTTCATGTCAAAATATGAAAATAAAAGAGGCCCAAGGGCCACATCGCTCACCTGAGCACGCTGCTTCAACTAAAGAAGAGCAGTAAGTTGGGATTTAGAATTACCACTGTGGACTAAATCTAACCTAGTCGGTGGAGGCATTATCTAACAACTTAAATCTACTCCATAATCAGGAACTTAAGGTAAACATCCACTTCTTCTGGTTCAATGAAAAGATTTTAAAGAATTTCTCTATATATCTGCATTAACTTGATCCCTATTGGGTGCCCCCATCATACCCCCGAGGGTCATGATTGAACAAAAGCGTGAATCTCCACTATTTCGGAAAGTTTCATATAAATTTCAGCTTTCCTGGTCCCAAATGGTTCTTGAGAAGAAGAATTTTAAAGATTTTCTCTATATATCTGCATGTAAACTTTAATCCCCTATTGTGGCCCCCCCTCCAATTTCCCCCGGTACCCCCGGGGGTCATGACTTTGAACAACTATGAATCTCCTCTATATCAGGAAGCTTCCATATAAGTTTCAGCTTTCCCTGGCGCAGTGGTTCTTGAGAAGAAGATTTTAAAAAGATTTTTCCTATATAATCATATGTCAAACTTTGATCCCACTATTGGCCCCATCGACCCCCGGGGTCATGATTGAACAAAACTTTGAAATCTCCTCTATATCAGGAAAGCTTCCAATATAAATTTCAGCTTTCCTGGCCCCAGTGGTTCTTGAGAAGAAGGATTTTTAAAGATTTTTGCCTCTATAATCATATTCAAACTTGATCCCCTTTGGGGCCCCATCTGTACCCCGAGGGTCATGTTTGAACAAACTTGAATCTCTCACTATATTCAGGAAGCTTCCATATAAATTTCAGCTTTTCCTGGCCCCAGTGGTTCTGAGAAGAAGATTTTCCTATTAATCATATGTAAAACTTGATCCCCTATTGTGGCCCCACCGTACCCCCGGGGGTCATGATATTGAACAAACTTGAAAATCTCCACTATATCAGGAAGCTTCCAATATAATTTCAGCTTTACATGCCAAGTGGTTCTTGAGAAGAAGATTTTTAAAGAACCACCCCTATTTTTGCATTTTCGTGATTATCTCCCCCTTTGATGAGGGCCTGGTCCTTTCATTTGAAACAAAACTGAAGCCCCTTCACCCAAAGGATGAATGTGTAATTTGGTTGAACTTTTGGCCCAGCAGTTCTTGAGAAGAAGTCAAAAATTTAATAAGTTAACAGACAGACGGACGGACAGACCAGACGACGGAACAAAGGCGATCAGAATCGGCTCACTTGAACCTTCGTTAGGTGAGCTTAAAAAAATATGGGGGCGGAGCCTTTTGAGATGGGATGGGCAGGAATGAAAATCTACACATTTACTTGACAGCGCCTATAATCTAAGCTAGAGTATTGTAAATGCTTTTTATTTTCTCAGGATTTGGTTGATCTTATTTCCTTTCAATCTAAAGAAGTTTCATTGCTCTAGCTTAATAATAATACATGAAACCTCTACATGTTACCTGGTGACCTTTGAACCTAAAGCACTAGGGGGCCATTCCTTCACATACTCTTCATTTGAAGTTTCATCACTAAAGCACCTTTGCATGGATGACCCAAAACTAATATTCCCCATTTCACTATAGCTGCTGACCAGCACTGACCAAGTACTGTGTTCTCTCAATATATTTCTCCCCTCTTATAATGTCAACCCCACTTACTGTCTGACAATCTTAAATAACAGATTTATCTCCGTGTCAACATTCCCAATATCATGCCAACCCTACAGTATTGTACAAAGTTTCAAGTCTATCCAATACTTGGCCATATACAAGTGTTCACAGGCTATTATTACACCTTCCACCCCTCTTAGGTCCATTCCTGACAATAAGCACATCTACAAATAGCAATGAAGCATTGTACCATGTTTGAAGTCTACAAGCCATATGCGAGGAGACTTTGCGACAGACAAATTGACAGATGGCCAGAAGTCAAACAAGAGGCCCATGGGCCACATGCTCACCTGAGCACTGCTTCACTAAGAAGAGCAGTAGTAGCAACTTTAATCCCCTATTGGTCCACCCCCCCAACCCTCGGAAGGGGGGGGGGGGGGGGGGGTTATTATCTAAACGAACTTAAATCTACACCATATCAGGAAGCTTTCAGGTAAATATCCATTCGTCTGGTTCAATAAAGAAGATTTTAAAAGAATTTCCCTATATATTTGCATGTAAAATATTGATCCCTCATTGTGGCCCACTTAACCGTAGGATCATGATTTGAACAAACTTTTATCTTCACTATATCAGAAAGCTTTTCTGGCCCAGTGGTTCTTGAGAAGATTTTAAAAGATTTTTCCCTATATAATCATATGTAAAACTTTGATTCCCAATTGGGGTCCCATCGTACCCCCGGGGTCATGATGTGAAACAAACTTGAATCTCCTCTATATCAGGAAGCTTCCATATAAATTTCAGCTTTCCTGGCCCAGTGGTTCTTGAGAAGATTTTTCCTATATAATATTGTAAAACTTTGATCCCCTATTGTGGCCCCATCGTACCCCTGGGGGTCATGATTTGAACAAACTTGAATCTCCTCTATATCAGGAAGCTTCCATATAAATTTCAGCTTTCTTGGCCTAGTGGTTCTTCATCAGAAGATTTTTCCTATATAATCATATGTAAAACTTTGATCCCCTATTGGGCCCCATAGTACCCCAACGGGTCATGTTTTGAACAAACTTGAATCTCCTCTATATCAGGAAGCTTCCATATAAGTTTCAGCTTTCCTGGCCCAGTGGTTCTTGAGAAGAAGATTTTTAAAGATTTTCCCTATATAATCATATGTAAAACTTTGATCCCCTATTGGGGCCCCATCGTACCCCCGGGGGTCATGATTTGAACAAACTTGAATCTCCTCTAAATCAGGAAGATTCCATATAAATTTCATCTTTCCTGGCCCAGTGGTTCTTGAGAAGAAGATTTTTAAAGATTTTTCCTATATAATCACATGTCAAACTTTAATCCCCTATTGTGCCCCATCGTACCCCCGGGGGTCATGATTTGAACAAACTTGAATCTCCACTATATCAGGAAGCTTCCATATAAATTTCAGCTTTTCTGGCCCAGTGGTTCTTGAGAAGATTTTTAAATGACACCACCCTATTTTTGCATTTTCGTGATTATCTCCCCTTTGATGAGGGTCTGGTCCTTCATTTGAACAACTTGAAGCCCCTGTACCCAAGGATGATGTGTACCAAGTTTGGTTGAATTTAGCCCAGTGGTTCTGGAGAAGAAGTCGAAAATGTCAAAAGTTAACAGACAGACGGACGGACGGACAGACAGACGACGGGCAAAAGACGATCAGAAAAGCTCACTTGAGGCCTTTGTCCAGGTGAGCTAAAAACAATAAGTCTCCTCCTGGAAGAGGGAAGACAAAATTATTTATCTGAACTCGGTGAAATGTCAGTAATGGTGGATTCCTTATATTGCCACCCCCACTTAATTGCCAAGCAAACTGGTCTTGAACAAAAGTTGGCAATATATGGAGGGAGAACTGTACACATCTTTGTCACCTGAAACCATTATGTGCAAAACGTTTCAGTCCTGTCTTCTGCTATATCCTCCATGGACATCAAGGTTTCATCATCATCTTTTGTGGACATAATATTGCTATTTTGATAGCATAGAAATTGTTCTCTGGGGAATAAAAAGTCTCTTCCCAATCCACCATCAGCCACACTAGCTGTATCACTTCCTCTGCATGCCATTACAGTAATACTTTGATTATAAGACAAAGTCTGATTTAGGCAATTTCTTTTTATTGATATTTGTCAATCAGCAACAAAATACTTTCAACAATTTACAATGAAGTGTCAATGAGTACCATTCACATTTACACACTCATTTCCCTTTGTCTATTAAACACAATGCAGATGATTGAATGTAGATGACTGAACACAAATGGCTGGTATCATAATTAGGATTACAATCTTAAATGTGAACAAATTCATGACCAGTTATTGCAATCCTTCAAATAAAAAAAAAAATGGCTGGATTTATTATACTGGACATCAAAGTAAAGACTGAATCCACTAAATGAAATTTAAATTTTTTAAAAAGCTAGCTTCTTTATAAGAAGATAAACAAAGGAATCAACTTCAAAACCATGTAGATTGTTGGCATCACCTTGTAGTCTCATCAGCAGGCCTCCATATGACACATAAGCTGCCCTGTCAATCAAAAATAAAGGGGAGATAAGTCTGATGTAAGTATCATGGCAAATATTTATAAGCTCACTTATATAAAACGTATTTCACACATACAAAGATATTAAAATTCAATGTATTACAGTTTACATTAGATTTGTCCTGAAAATTTTAAGTTACACTACAAGTACACAAAATATGTATGGTCATGCTATGTTATGTGACTAATGATGATGAGTACAGCTCTAGTACATGGTTTGATGCAAAATGAATAAAGCATTGGGGGTGAACACCAACACTACTCATTCCATAGGTACAGTCATGCAGCAAAAAGGAAACAAAGCATATTGCACAACAAAATATGATACACCATTGAAGAAATCCTCAGCTTAGCAGCCATGGTGCAGAATGAATAGCAAACGTGCAAAAATGTCTCAAATTCCCTCTCTTTCTCCCAAATTTTCAATCCACGTTACATAATCTAGAAACTTTTACCTATTCAATTTTCTCAACTTTGCTCATGTGCTGAATGTCTTTTATGGTAGATGAGATTATGAATGTATGAATGAAGCAGAGAGATGTGTAGTAAAGGTCAAGAGTTCAAAGGTTATCTTTTAACACATCCATCAAATCATCCATACATCCATATGCTTGGCCATTTATGAAATGATTATTTATGAAAAGCTCTTCTGCTGTACCAAAAAAATGATAAAATCCCAAAGAGCAGATACCAGCTATACCAAAATGGGCCGAAACAAAGTGTGGTTTCAAGGAAGTGTGAATAGTGGTTGTGGCTTCTACGTTGTCATAACAACCAGCTAACCACACTGCCACAAAAACACACCTTCAATGTTTGTCCAAAATTTGCGGACCTTAGCAATGAATATGCATTTTGAGAGAGTTTGCTAGGGACAAGTAGCATGGATGGATGGATGTATGGATGGATCATGGAGCCTGACGTGAGGATCAAAATGAGTGAAAACATGAAAGTGAAAATCCAGCTTCAGCGTACTGTGTCTTTCAAACCCAAAATATTAATATTCATATATCTATTTCTGTTTATCTATAAATACAAGTATCCATATATCTATAATTTGTTTTTATCATTCTGACATTTGGTTTTTGTTATGTGAACAAAGGATTCAACTCAGCTCCTGCAGGTTATTTTTACGCTGTAGATTAACATACACTTCTAACGTACACGGATATATCAAACTGTATAGCAAACAACATGCAATAGTAACTATGAGTTAATTTTTGTTAATCAATAAAAAGTAAAAAAAAAAAAAAAAAAAAAAAAAAAAAATACATGCATATAATCATTCTGAAAGTGCACAATGAAATTATATTGGTATGAAAAAGAATGTATACAAGGATTCTACATATCATTAGTCAAAATATAATTCAATACAGGATTTTCAAATGAAGAGTTGTTAAGAGTCAGCATGCAAACTGGTTTCTGGCAAGGTTACAGGTGAAGGTCAGAGGTCAAGGTGAAGGTTAGGATGAGAGCGCATCGGCCAGTCACATACCAGATTATGCATTTACACTATACTATAATGGATGTAAAATGCACATCTGGTACTGACCAGTGAAACACTGTTAAAACTGTTTTCTCTTGAATTTTCCCCCGATAAAATTCTTCTTTATAAAACTTCATCAACAAATTACGCTGTATTACAATTTGAACAATTTTACATGAAAAGTGGGTGCATTATTTTATCATCAAGATTTGGTGCAGAATAAATTTTGTCATCATCCATGTGGCCTGCCCTTCTCTCCCTATCACATGAATGACTTTTTTTTTTCTAGAAGTTTGTCTGACTATTGAACATGTACTGACACAGCTGATGGACAGCCTGAATACATCTGAAATAATTATCCAAACAGAGCACAAGAGTCAGACAAACTGTCAGGGGTCACATGAGGAGTGTTAGTCATTCATGCAGTTTAGAAATGTTACTGGACAATGCAGTGATAAACATAAACAGGGCTGTTTCTGCTTATCATCCGTGTATCCACTAGCAGGATTAAAAACACGAGAAAAAGAAATATTACGAAGACTAGCAAGCAAAAGTAATTCTATAATGCTACGAAAAATATAAGTTATCATGAATTATAGATACTGATACAATACAGAAAGCGGGTATTAGAAGAGAAATTAGAGAAAGTCAGACCACATGGAGGAAATTAACACTACACCCAACCATGATGGCTTCAATAACTGATTATACATGTAAAACATTATATTTACTTTAGCCTCATGATTGGGTTATAATAAACGAACATACATATCATGCAGATCTACATTCAGTACAACATACAAATATTAAACATGCAACAGAGATTATATACATATTATACATGCAATATTGTTATTATCATGCATTAACATCTCTCTCTCTCTCTCTCTCTCTCTCTCTCTCTCTCTCTCTCTCTCTCTCTCTCTCAGATTACTTGTCAAGCTAAAACTAACACAACAACTACAGCAGACTCACATGACCACGAGCTGAGTCAAATCCTTTCTAAGTCACATTTTTTATATAGTTTCCTGTACATATTATTTGACTACAAAAAAAACACGTCCTTTTACATAGTACATGAAAATTTTGTTTATCCATTTCCCAAAAATATGAATGTGTTAACTTCACATGACAATCACATAAAACTACCGTCATAACTTTTTCCCTGAACTCTTATTTATATAAATTATCAAAACACTATCTCCTGGACTTTAGACCTGATAAAAGTTATTATGAAGTAATCATTTATTTTAATCAGAGCTTCCTACACATTAAGATAATTTTGATTACTAATTTTATCTAAATTGTGCAATAGATATGCATTATCTTTTAAAATATTCTGACATCATTTAAATACATATTTATCATTTTGAATAATTATAGATTTCATTTTCTCAAAAGGAATGAAGGTGTTTAGCTTACCTATACATGAAATGCCTAACTAGTATAGCGGTCCTTGTATATCAATCAAACCCCGCCAAGGCTGTTGGACAGTGCGGTGACCATGTGATGTACCATCATATGACAGAAAAACCAAAGCTTATGTTCTTTTAAGTTCTTTGTTTTAAATATGATGAGCAGAAAATACAAAGATAAGACAAGGTCACTTTCCTGAGATGCGTGTCTATACAAGTCTAGTAGCAGTACAATGTAGTGTGAATTTTTAAGGGACGCATATGAGTGAGCAAGTTTTTGCTTATTCATATGTATTGATATCTTTAAACTTTTTGTATCAAATTTCTCTTTAAATTTAACCAAATAATATTTAAGTTTTTCTTCGGCTATTACAAAGTCATATCAATCAATGGCAGAGTGGTAGTTTTTATGCAATCCTATTCAAACTCAATTTGTTCGATCAGGCACATCCGTCTGCTGATCTGAAATTATAGAACAATTGTTCCAAGATCAGCCCCTACTTGTTCTGATCGAGGAAGATCTGTGAGAGAGGTTAAAGCTATATACTGCTGCCATGTCCCCCATGAGTTCTGTCTTGTGACATGTCAAACAAAGTCAGAAGTACGTCTGAATAAACCTATCACCGCCCCTTGTATGGGTCTTTTTAAAAATCGGTTAGAAATATATCACTGGAGACAATCTCCGTTGGTTATGATTTATATCCTTTGGTGTTTTTTATCGTGGGGATCCAGATTATATTAGCAGTTTAGATTCTCTTACAAGATAAGTGATTCTTGTTTCCAATTATAAAAAAAGGGTTTGTTAAATCCTCTTCAATTTAAAAAGCTTTTGTTTTATCTGTTTATTGAGTAGATAAATATTTAATTACAATCATATTTTAGCCTTCAATTTCAATACAGATTAAAATGCTTTCAAGAATTGTCACTGGGGTGTATTAATGGTTTTAATAATTAACAATGTTCTTTTTCGAGGAATTAAAAAAACCTTGACACCTATCATCATTTAACTATGAAAAACTTGCACGAACAAGTATTTTCCACTTCATAATCCTAACCTAAATTATATTTCATTCTAACAACCTTATACTTTTTACAAATCAGATTCTTCATGGAATTTAAACAAAACTTACCTTTAAATCGCCCTTTTTACATGATCTATATAACTTTTTCCACTGTGAACAAATGAAAGAATGTTTCCATTTGACTTCATTTCCTTAACAAGAATTTTGTGATCAAGAATCGTCTATTGTCGGAGACCTAGCAAATATTTATTTACAGGACTAGAAGCACGGACATAATACCACTTACAAACTTTGTTAGGTCAACCAGATCCCAAAATCTCCATAGTCATTTTAAACGAAATCAGTCAAATCTAAATATTCATCAGTCAACAGGGCAGAATCAGGCAGTAATTAATTAGTTTGAATCCATCCAGCCACATAACTACCTGTCGCAAAACTCACCTGTGCACAGACAGCCGCAATTATCACAATCACAGGCAAAATTTGTCAAGAAGCCAAAAAATTTGAACCCTATATTACAATGTACTGTGTTATCATGTGCCACTGCTTGCTATGAAAATAGGACTGATTCATATGCTGACGTTGTAGTTACATACAACTTATCTACGTTTTCCTGTTGTATTTTTTTTCAAGGGTTATAAATATATCGCTGACGAAACTTTGCTATCGGATTAAAATTCCATCATTAGCATATGACCGCAATATAAAATTGTCTATACACCAAGAACATTCACAAGAAGAGCTCAACATTAATTACTTTTATTTTCATTTTTCAGTAAAAGGATCAATTTTAAAAAGAGCCTCGGTGAATACAAGTCTTTCATTTCTTTATACGCACTCCCATTTCATTCATGCAATAAAAGTAACATTTTACTGAAGGTGCAAATATTGAACAATTAGTAAAGCTCCGAACAAAAGATTT
Organism: Ostrea lurida; assembly: GCA_903981925.1. Classification (NCBI taxonomy): domain Eukaryota; kingdom Metazoa; phylum Mollusca; class Bivalvia; order Ostreida; family Ostreidae; genus Ostrea; species Ostrea lurida. The sequence goes on along the minus strand of CAJDSM010016554.1, from coordinate 9,162 downwards.
CATAATTAAATGTTTTAAAGGTGAAAAAGACAATAGATACTACCCCAGTAAATGAATAGCCTGGTAATGTGAGTTTTTCCTCGACTTGAAATTTGGCAATGCATTTGTAGGAACTTAAGACATGTTGCCAAACTGCAGACATGCCCGATCCTGCTTTGGTGGGATGCCCCGTTTATGATGAGTGGTTAAAGCCACTGTGTAAATTTTACTGCATATATTCAGGTATGACAAATAAATCTAGGTAATAAATCATCTACCCACTTTTGTCTGCTTCATACATACCGTATATTAGATAGGAAGAAAAAACGAAATGAGGACAAATTTCCAGATAGTGTATTTTTAAAATACCTGGAATTTGCATGTGTATATCAAATCTATATAAATTTGGAGAAAATGTGAACAATTTTGGTATAAATTTGAAGAAAATTTCATATTGATTTTTAATTATATATTGCTCAGTCCAAACAGCAGAATTAAGCATTTCCAGCATGGCTCCCTTTCTCAGATATACAAGATGTATAAGGAAGTCCTGTTACCCCTTGCCTGACGTCGAACAACCTTCCGAACTTATGTCATCATCGTACCAACTTCCTATATCAAACAATACCAAAGTAACAAGAGGCATTTGTACCAGTACATATATCATGTACACATTACAAGTATTTAGTCTAATTTGAAAATGTCATTTACCGTATATATCAGAGTAATGGCTAGCTTCAGTGATGCAAAACATGTATGTGTGCAATTAAAGTCTTCCAATTCTTAAATTCAAATACAGTGTCAAAACTTACACAATATACATATAGAATATTGATTGATTTTCTACAAAATTATTTTGTAAATGTCAAAAGAGTTATAATCACATTTTTATTTTCAAACAAAGTATTGATGGCGGGACTTTGAGTAATTTGGTACCTGGCCCATAATGAGTCAGCTGAGTATTAACACAGAGTGTATAAAAAGCTTGCTAGATCAGCAGTATCCAGTCCTACACAAAGCCACACTGGTTTCCACGTGCCCCCACCACCTGTACTATACATGTTTCCCTCCATTCCATATTTCCCTCCTAAACCTGAACCAGTCGGTTTGGTCATGTTAGTCAAGTCGATACTAGTCACGGTTCAAAAGACACGTCAATAATCGGGTCCTACGGAGTGACTCTATTCTGATTTTCTTTATAGAAATGCTGTTAATTTTATGTTTTATCTGCTTAGAACAATGAAGATAATTGTGTGGAATGAATGCTTTTAAATTGCCGACCAATGACTTATTAACAATAATCCAGTATATCACAATTCACCCGCTCTTTGTTTGAGATGTTGCTAATGGATATCTCTTAGATTAAGAATTTTAAATTCTAAATGTACAATATAACATTTATTATCAAACTGAAATATCTTGCAAATGAACAATTTAATGATCAGAAAAAACCAAGATCAATAGTTCTTTAATTGAAATGACTCCACATGAATTTGAACAGCCTTCTATACTATGCTAAATAGCAGTAATTTAGCACTCAAGAAAATATGGTTACTTCTTTCAATCTTGATAAATCAACGAGCAATTTAAATTCTTATCCCATGAACTAACCCTCTCAACTAAGCTTATACCAGGTGACAATCGAAAGAGCCACAAACTTTATTTAATAGTGCAGAGCACGTTTCCACTTGAGAGAGACGAAGATGTAATTGACGAGAGAAGAGAGGAGAGAGAGAGAAGAGTAGAGAGAGAGAGAGAGAAGAGTAAAGATAGAGACGAGAACGAGATGAGACGTGACTATCGAGACGAACAGAAGAGATAGAGAGAAGAGAGAAGAGCAGAAACAATTATGAATTTCGCTAAGTATCTACTACACAGAAGAAAAGATACCACCAGCTGTGTTCACACCATTAATTATGTGAACACCCAATGGTACCTTCACCCATATGAGTATAAATCCCCTTCTGTGCAGCACCACCACAAGATACCCACTATACTGCCAATAAACACCACTGTCTCTCCAAAAGTGCACGGTTTTCACATCTGGCCAACAGGTACAGCCACACACTACCTTGAATTATTAACTACAATACTCAGTATACATGTACCTATATCATACAACTAACTTGCACTTAGTCAATTACAAAATGAATCTGTAAGTGCAAATGAATAATAGTACAACCATTAACCTCCTCTTCTAATTCACATTTCAACCCAGAATTGATGATTAAACACCTTTAATGATGCAAAACCCCAAGCAAAACTTGTTATCATATGTACAGGACACCAGGCATGTGCCTTCACCGCCTCTAACACATAAAGGGGTAGTGTGCAAAAACTTCTCCCGATCAACATCAGCAGCTATAGCATCATAGAGAACAAGATACCACCAGCTGTGTTCATAGTGTATTCCTGTACAAACACACAATGGTACCTTACCCTCCACAAGCCGTTCTCAACATTACCACTTTCTCTTTCCAATCAAGCATACAGGATAATCCGTAGGTCATTGTCCCCCTGGACTTGACAAGTAATCCCCTCAAAAAAAGGTTATTGACTGCAAGGTATGGTGCAAAGACAGAAAACCCGTTCAGAAAACTACTACAGAGGAGAAATACGAAGCATGCTGTTCACATAACACGAAAATACTGTAGGACTTCATCATTACCTGACAGGAGACGCTTGGGGAAACCTCGGGTAAAAATAGCCAACATACCGAAAGATGTAACTAAATGCCAAACTAACCTATCTGTAATGAAATGTGACCCTGTTTACCATCGTCACTACTTTGTATATATATATATATATTATATAACTTAAGATCCTGACATCATGGCAGACAACAATGCAGGCTTCAGGTGGTGACTAAGTATTCACCAAAAAAAAAACCTACAAATACACCACAACAGACGCAGCATCTCCCTAGGCTTCTGATGACGAAAACATTTTACTTTGAAACTCAGCATCTTTACAACATAACACACTGCCAAACTTATCTGAATTACTGATCCACAACCACAGTTAGACACCAATAAAAGCACATCCATAATATCCACTCAGTGGCTTAAAACAGCAAAAAGGTTACATCAGCGTAATTTATAAACACAGCACTTATATGCTCCAAATTCGTGGGGGTAAAGAGGTCTAATGGAAACTGTCCAGAGCGAAGATTCATTACTTACAACTTAGTAATACACATTTACCAGTCAGCATATTCAATGAACACATGTTATGTACAATTTTTGCATAATGAAATTTGTGTATTGTGGTTACCTTGATATGTATTTTTAGTTTTTAGAGTTTCCCTCTCTATAAATAGGGTCTACTAATAATTTATTTTTCAAAATATATTCAGGAATTTGGAGATTTTTTTTCTAGAAACTTATTGTGTCTATGTAAAGAAGGGCACCTGCTTAGTGCTATACACACTACACGAGGGGCACACCTGTTACATACACTGTACATTTGTACACTGTGTGTTCCTGGTGGACATAAAGCATTTATCACTTCTTCCCTACCCATTCCTTTCAAGGTTCACTTCAACCCTGGTTAGCCTCCCCACATACTTGCTTACCTTTCAATTTTGAGCCATCACAAGATAATGACAGTACAAGTTGGACAATAAGGTGAATGTGAGTCCTTATCTACCTGTTCAACAGTGGTGTGTACATGTATGAATACCGTCTATATCCTAAATTTGTTAACCGACTATGAATAACCAGAACAATAAGAAAATCCACTACGTATATGCTGAAGGAAGAAATAAGTGTCTATGGTTGGTGGCGATGGTATGCCCCCATTTAGTATTCGATATCTGCCAGCAATTTGAGCATGCGTTAAAGTACGTATTTCCCACAAAGCGTTCATTCAAGTCCTGACTTGGCCGTTCAATCCAATCAATTGTTTAACAGGCTTTACAAATCGATTTTTTCTTTCTATTGGAACAGGTCCTTTTACAAACCATGCATGCATATTTATAGATTCTCTTTAAATATGTATACCCACTCTTCTAAACCGCACGAAAAATTTCTATAATGCAAAATTTCGTAATTCCCACATTTAAAGCTACTTTTGATTTCATCACTACAATAACAAGACTTTTAATTCAGTTATTCTAAACTGCATTTAAAAGATCCAACATTCTTCCATTACACTAAATCGACCTCTGAACTTACTGGGTCAATATTAAAGTACCACATACAATGTCAAGCAAGTATAGTCTTGCAGCAAAAAATGAAGCCAGAAATTTGTCGGCAAAACTCAACTGCAGGTTGTTGCATGCAATGAATTACCATGGAGACTTTTCTTTCTATTTGTTCACAGCATGAAAAACTTTCAGTTTGTGTTATCTTTTGTTTGAACTCTATTGCATAGATTTAACCAATGTCTGTTTTCTGTAACATATTTGTACAAGTACAAGTACTGTGTTTCAGTGTGTGTCAAACTCAAGGCAACATGTTAGTAGCACACATCCTAGTAAACTACTGAGTATTGACTTACCCGGAATAGCATGCATTCATGTACACACACATTCACACATACTATTAGAATTATTTATCTGTGCACATGCTGACAATTTACATGTAAGAAGCAAACTAAAGACAAAAAAATTTCTACGGGTATTCTACAAAAAGAAAAACTGTAGCTACGTGAAAAATACTGTCCAAATCGGAAACACAGGTTAAGCCTGTGGCAATGTTCCAGGTATTCTGTATTTAACACGTACTATAAGTTTTCCTTTGAAGCACCAAGAGATAGCAAAAAGAAAGCATACACAACACTCTGTGCCACCACTTACAGTCGACTGGAGTCCGGTCCTGTGTCATCCCCCTCAATGCGGTATACCTTCCCGTGCATTACGTACTCAAAACTGTCGGCTCTGGAGGGACCAGTGTCTGTAGGGTTATATTCACCGTCATCTGGGGTACCATCTTCCCTCAGCGTCTTCGCTAAAACCATACGGAATTTGTCACCTGAAAAAAGTACAATGGTACATGTCAAATCTTTAATGATCTTTGAAACCAAGATTTTATCATGGACACACAACTACATGTTAAGATTTAATATTGACTTATTGTATCTCTTTAATTTTAAAACATGTGGACTAATATGAAAGGGGCATAAGACAATTCTACAATATGCATTATATGCATATCCTTAACATGGGAAAGAAAGTTGATTTTATTCTAAACAGAGTCCATATTCAATAAACAATTTGACTTGCATCATTTCATGGTAACTTTTTTCTTTCATAAGCATATCTGTGTCTTCAGGCATTGGTTCAAGAACTCTATACTTGGACTTAGTTTGCAAAGCTCTTGGGGAAAATATAAAATATCTCCAACTGAAAAAATAATTTCCCTGAAATGTTCACCTATGCTGGTTATTTCAACTTTTGTGTCTGTGTGTAATACGCCTGATGAGGTCAATTCTCAGATAAAGTAAATCGTACAGTTAAAGTAGGTGTTTCTGTCCAACTTGCACCTGTATGACAATATTACAGGCTGATTTCGACTTTATCAGGCCGCTCTACCTGTGCAAATTATTATAAATCATAAGTAAATACTTGTGTTTGAACTCCCCACTGCAAACAAGTGAAATTTGGAAGTCGGCCTTGGTTGCACGTTTTTATATTCATTACAGATAAGTTTTCACAGGACTAAACATGTTCACTGGGTTATTCATATTTTATCTACTTCTGTTTAAATTTTTTATACTGTTGGTAAATTTTTAAATATGAAGTGATATCAAGATCTCTCACAAATGTCTCTCTTTTTACTTAACATTTTACTGATGAATTTTTTTTTTTTTTTCACATATCATAATACTGTACCAATAATTCCAAATGTTTATCACGTTTATGTGTTTATGACATGGCATTATATTCTAGTTTTTACCTCTAGAATACAGGCAATATAACAATTTTGTATAAGATATGATATAAATTCAATAACGAATTAACTCACTAATTAAACTCCATGTGGATATAATTACAGTGTAGGAGGCATAACATGACTATGGAAGAAAATTCATCCATTCATCAATAAAGTTTTTTAGATGAGAGAATTACTTCCCTTGTAAAACACACATACTGTATCAGAATACAATCATCATTTTGAGCAATGGAATCAGTATGTAATTACTTACCCAAGTCTACAGGGTACATCTGTGTATTGATATCTAAGATCAAGTCCATTTTGAAGGACTCAGACTCACAAAAAAGTCTGGACACTGCAAAGAAAGATAAATAAGAACTCTGTCAAAAGAAAATAATTCAATTCCTTCTCTATACAATGAGATCTCTGCCCCAAAATCTCATAACTTTTTGCTAGGACATTCACTATCATTTCTGTTTACATGTATGCTTACAATTAAAATGTCAATGCACTGTGTCTATTGTACAAACTTCTTCTGCCTTTAAACATACATATACAAGAGCAAATGCATTTACTTGGAAGTATGCCAATAAAATTATATTCTTAGGAGCTTTTAATACATGCACATTAGTTCACTTTGGTCCTTATTTCTGTGGTATTGTGAAGTTGTGAACCTCTGCCAAATCAAACACTCCTCAGATCTATATAATAACTGACTCTTGGTTCTAAAAATTCTATTCAATACAATATTATATCAATAACAAGAAACCCTAAACACAGAACAAGTTTTCACACATCAGTCTCTTAACTCACAACACTTTGTGGGTGAGCAGAGAAAATGTTTCATCAAATATCAAAATATGAAGAGAGAAAACGTCATTTTAGCATTCTACTGTTATTGTAGTGATATTCTTCATCGATGCCAAGATCAGAATAATAACAAAATATATATACATAATTATGTGTCATTTTTTCTTAACAAGATTGCAATGCAGTTGAATTGCATCAATGAATTCAATTTATTTGCCATTAAAAGTAATCCTAATGAAAATTTATACATTAGCAGTAGTATACTACCTTTTATGGTTCTTAGTTCTAGATATTATCTGAGTATGTGAAGACATATTATATACATTTAAAAAAAAAAAAAACAGTACATTTTAATTTGTTCATCATTTCAGTCACAATTCCATTCTTTCTCAAAAATGCCATAATATTAATTTCAAACACAAGTTAATTAGCTAGTGGTGCCTTATCTCAGACGAACTTATGTGTATGATGTTTGTGTAATCTTGTCCTAGGCAACAGTGTACAAGAACTGACATGTGAATCTTTCAGAATTAATTTGTACATACATAATTATATTGCATTCATTATGGTCCTCCCTATAACATCTACTAATTAACATGAAATTATAAAACAATCTAAATAAAAAATATTAATGACAAATAGAAAACTTATGACTAGTGAATCATCTCATATTGGGGTAGATATGTACATGCTGCAGCCTGTCTGTCATACCTTGCATACCATTACTTGCAATATTTATCTTACACTTCCTAATTATTTAATATACAAGCTGCACTCCCAAAGCATTATCCCTAAATACAAACAGAGTGGGCAAACCACATGAATTAATGGCTTTTGCACTTATCTCTACTTATCTTTTAAAACGATAAAAGTATAAATTGACGTGCCCTTACATGATATATCAGGTCAAACTCCACTGACAGTCCATGTCCACATTTCAGGGCCTATCAGCCAGTGAATCCTCCTTGCATTCCCATCATGACCAGTATCGCGTTTACTATCATTAAAGATAATATTTGTCTCTCCCATCTTCTCCCAAACCTTGACAGAATACTTTAATATACAGATGTGTTTCATTCTCAATGAAGACGAGCCAGGTCTACAGGGGGTTTTATTCTCCTTTTAACATTTACAGCCAATCATAACTTTGTCCGCGAGACTTGTCAAAACATGTTTTGATTTTACCGGGTATGAATTGCATAAAAAAAATCTAAAAACTGACATACCTCAGTTAATTAATTACAGTATATCACTGATGCGCATGACAGAGAGAAAAAAAATGCAGAGAAATACGCAACGATTGTAATTTTTAAAAAATTATATCGCATTACTATCCCGGTCATGCTGGGTCATGCCTGAATTCTGGAGGTCGCCATGTTTGACAGAGAACCGGTAATTGTGTTACCGTTTCTGTTCTGATCACTTGGTAATACAGAAAATATAAACTCGAAGAAAATATACTCACCTCGATCAAACTTCTTGCCTTCTGGATCAATATCCTTCACATCAAAAATATCTTCGAACAACACCCCCGCCATTACCAAATTTGGCCTATATAATGTTTCACGTTTATCGGCGCTGTTTTACTGCTAATTAGTGTAAGATATTCATTTCTATCATACCAGATTTCGATGAGTGTTTACGATTTTGCTTATTTTTCTGTAAACGTCACTAATATTCAGAAGAAGAAAATAATCTATTGCATGTTAATTAGGATACAGGAAGTTAAGTCATTTCTGTACCAAATATGATTTTCAATGCAAGAGAGTGCGTAAAGGGCGGTAATTTAGGCTTGCTTTGACTTGCTGTTTCAGCACCGGGAAAATTTTAAGGCGAATTATAATTCAATTTTAACGTCAAAATGCCAAATTAAAACAAAGAAATACCCGTGTAAGATTTAAATTATACTCACCTAGATTTCAAGTTACCTTTTCATTTCGAAAGAATTGAAAATATAGAATCTATATGCATTTATTGCAAATAATCGAAACTATATGGTGGTTAGGTAGATAGGAAAATCATTGTATCATTTCTGTACTATCACCTGGTTCAATGATCTTTGTAATGTTTCAAAATGCTTAGTGTCTATAAGATAGTACCTGCATGTCCATCCAGGACTTTATATACAAGTTGACTATTCAAATAATGATTTATAATGAACATGAAAATTTTATAAATTGACCTATTTGTGCCCGGGTATTTGTGCAAGTCATTGACCAATATAATATTAAAACGCATGCGTTCATAAAGTGTCTGAACAAACCCAATTAATGTACTGGGCCTAAATCATTGTTCTTTTGACATGGCTAATTTTTGTTGTTTAAATTTTCGAAGCATTGTTGAACACGACTCGGCCTGTTGATTTCAGTACTCTGTCTAAACCAAATGATATACGACAGACTCATAATGGGAATCAATAAATCGATCTGTGTACCAATTTATTCAAGAATGAAATCTTTGTTTGCTAGTGAAATATATCTTTTAAATATAATTTGTC
>CAJDSM010016553.1:17533-30630 GCA_903981925.1 Ostrea lurida | reverse complement strand
TTCGAGTTATCACGCAAAAACTGTTTTGTGATGGACAGGACAAACGGACTGACGTATGGAAAAGCTGATTACTATAGGGCTCCCGCCGATACTCGGCGGGGCCCTAATTACATATGCACACCACATTGACATACAAGTTACATACTTTGGACCCAATCTGAGTGGACCAAACAAAGCTCCGAGAGCACACATGGGAAGCCCGGTCTGCAGAGCCTCCACCCACTTAACAGCAACCTCTCCTAACATGTGAGGTGGCATCCCAAGAATGGAGTGAAAAAGGTCGTGGACTTGACGGTATCTCAACATGACATACTTTAACTCTGGGTCATCCACAAAATGAATTGGCAGTCTAGCATCTGGAGAAAATCCCTGATGAAACAAGTTCAAAAATCTTGCATCTGTTTGACTTGAAATGAATTAATGAGGACTTTGGATATACAGGTAATTAAGTGATCTGTGTAGTTATAAACTTACATTTTTGTTGAGGAAATGCCAGTATTTCTTTCCAAATGTACCCTCAGGCAAACTTCCCAGATAGTCAATAGACACTGAACTTGTATTAATGACTGGTTGTTCCCTAGTTATCAAAGATACAATTTTAAAATATACAAATTCGTTTTAAAAGCACAGAGAATAAAACGTCATGGGAGGAAGAAACATGGCCCACTGGCCTTATGGTCACCTGAGCATCTACAGCAAAGTCTTTCAATTTGGTTAAACCGTCGATGTGGTGTCAAACATAATTTTTCAACAGTTTCCATGATCAACAGATTTGTTACAATATTGAAAATCTTTGAAAGAAAGAAGATGGTTGGAAGACACTCATCAGAAGATAGTACATTCCCTATGAGTGTCATTTTTTTTTTTTTTTTTTTGTTGAAGTAAGGATATCTAATTCATATCATGTCTTTCTTGCTAATTCTGTTTAAGATTTAAGTCACATTTCTACCCAGATTTTTATCTGCAGACTTGCAGGAATGGTATCTATAACACAATGATCTAATTTCCTATTGGTGTTATGTTAAAGGTCACATGAAAGTAAAGATCATTGAAAATTTGAAAGTTCTGGCCTGGAGGGGACAAAATTATTTATTGGTTTATATCTAGTATAGGAAACCTGAACATGATATAAATATATACTGGGCAAAATGTACAAAAACTTTTCCTTTGTGTTGTCACACATTAAAAATTGGATGTGTATATGAGATGCAGACAAAATGATACAATGAACATCTAGATCTATATATTTACTAACTGAAGAATCCTTTGTCCAGTTGGATCAGCCTCCATTTTCTGCTTGATGGAACGAAGTGCCCAAGATCCTGTAGTCTCACCAAGGGTTGCGATCATGTCTTTATATAATATCATCACAAGTATTACGGTAGTCTTCATACCATAAATAAATTACATACTAGTATGATAATACCTATTTCAATGTAACTTTAATTAATATCTGTACATCAAAAATATGAATTGCCCACAATACATTTATAGCACTTAGTATCATTGAAATACAATTTTAGGTTAAGTGCTACCGTCTCTGCTTGGATCCAGAATCGCCATCCCTGCTGAGCCAACAGAGAGCAGCACTTTCTGTAAGGTGGATGTTGGTATGTGGCCTGGGTACAGATCATCATATCCCAGCAGTCGCTCTCTCAGTTGACCATTCCCATCTACATACATTCTGTCATCATGCTCTGTAAAGTAAAGAGATTCCAAAATCTTCATCCACTATATTCTAAAAGTAGCAAGACAGATTGAGTTCATGCATATAAGATTTTTGTCTATGATACTTCCAGATAATTCTCCTGAAAACTTTTTATGACACAAAAATTCTGTGAGCTACTGCTCACTGAGGATACACCCCCTCTTAGGCAAACAGTTGCTGCCTAGAGAGTTTGTTCATCCGTTGGTAAGGCTGATATCAATTGTCTACCACAACTACTTCATACTTAGATATTTTATTGTACATAGACATTAACAGCAAACTAACAGCTCATCAACTTCCCATCAATGTGATCTCCGCAACATTCCATTATCACCTGCATAAAGTGTTTATGTCTCTCAACAGATTCAATACACTGACTGGAGCTTGTTCTGCATATGATCATGCAGTTTTTAAATAGAGTCAGGCTACTGACAAACTAATTGGTATGTTGCAGGAGTTTCGACAGTTGTTTAAAGTCAGCATTTTGCAAATTCTACGGCTATTATAATGATCATCTGTAGCTTTCCAATACAACCTGTCATTCGAATTTCTTTCAAATGCTGTCTAAGGTTTCCATTCCAACTGTTATGCCATTCTTTTTCTGATGATTTTGACAGTAGATTACTATGTTTACCTTATCAAGGTATAGGGGCCTTGGATGGTGACTGGTTGACACACAGGGGGTGCTTACTCCTCCACCACTGGTATATATCCTGGGGTCCGTGCTTACCATATCAATTGCATGGATTAATGAGAGTGATCCGTGCTCATATTATCTCCACCTATTTATTAATTTAGCATTTCTGTTGCCAGTTGGTAGTGAGTTCGTTTCAAATGAGGATTGAAATATCATGATTAATGCCATTATGGTGACTCAGGAAATGTTTGTGCATCTCTTACCGTTACGTGACTGTTTGATTTGTGGTATCATTGTGACACAGGATATGTGATAAAAAGACGCACTATCCATTCAAACTGGCAATATCTTGTAAAATAAGTACGATTATAACCACTCCACCCCCTTCCTACTTTAATGGACTGCGCCCTACAAGGTAGAAAAATCTGAGGAAATTCGAAATAAATGACACTTACCCTCTCCGTCATGTGTTGCAATTGTTCTTGTGGTTTGATTTATATGAGAGTATATTCTGTTTTGTCTTGATAAGCAATATCTCGAAAATGTCAAACATTTCCGCAAGTGGTTTCTACTCATGATTTTTTTCCCCCTTTCTAATCTAAGATCCACGCAGTTGTACGACTTAATAAATTACGTTACGAATTGTCCTTGTAAAAGTTATCTAGATCTCTAGCCGAAACGAAAACAAACAGAAACTCGGTGAAGTTCCAAATTTCAACATTTTAAGCCTTCTCGTACAATGGTACATAAACTGGGAGGTGTCGACGTGTGATTCCATAGATTCATAGAGCAAGGAGTCTCTCCTGTAAGTTCAAATGCTAAATTTGATTGCAACCGTCCCGTATTTTTGATCTTTTTAGAATTTAAATTAATATGGTCATATAATCTGACGGTACTAGAATTACCGAAATACCCCTGATATACCGAAATACCCTCAGAAAACACCGAAATACCCCCCTAACCTACCGAAATACCCGATTTTTTCATTTCATATTATTGTAATTTAAATATTTGTACAGTACAAGTTTCTTTTTTATAAACCAAACATTCGATAATTCATTGAATTTTTCTTTCTTTTATTTCACACCAGGTACGGCGTATGAAAAGAACAGTGAATCTTGTTAACAACCATTATTAAATGGACGATAAAATTTCATATAAGTAAGCTTATTAAGGCATTTGTTATTGGGAATGACACACAAAAATTATTGTGCTTCTGAATATTTAAGAATTCTAAACAAATACACTATCTTTATGATATGAGATTACAGTTTCTTGACTCGAGCAATTTACTAGAAAAATTCCAAATATTGTTAAATACCTGTTTTTATAAACAAACTTCTTACACAAATATATAAATTGCAATAATATGAAATGGAAAAATCTGGTATTTCGGAAGGTTAGGGGGTATTTTGGTGTTTTCTGAGGGTATTTCGGTAAATCAAGGGTATTTCGGTAATTCTATGTACCCATAGTCTGATGATAGATTAAATATTAATCAAATTGAGTACATCCAAACCCTTACTGTATGTATGGTTATCAATAATGCATTTACAGCCAGTAACAGCCTATATTTGAATAATCAAATCACATTGTTGGGTGTTTAGTTTGGATTTGGTGCAGTCCTGTAGATATAATGCTGGCTCAACAGGTTGGGAAGACTTCCCCTTTAGCGAGATCATCTTTCTAGCGAGAAAATAAACAGTACGATATACACGTGTTTTGCTGCTTTTCGTGAAAATAATGGCAAATCCCATGCATTGCTCATGCAATAAGTGCGACAAACAGTGGACATGATTGGAATTACTTTAATAAAATTAAATAACTTAGGCAAGAATATAAATCAACATTGCTGTGTAAGTGAGCAGGAGATGAAACCCAATACAGGTTGTGAGTACTATTGTTTTGGTTTTAAATTACATATTTGCAGTATCGGACATAGCACTTTTTCATGTGAAGTACAAATATGTAAATTCCTCAGTCAATGTTTTTCTCGATTGAACGGGATATATTTTTCTCACTAGAGAGGGATAATCGCGTTTTAGGGGAAGTGTTCCCAACCTGCTCAAACCACAGGGTTTTGACACAATCTGAGCGAACTAGTGTATCAGAGACATATATAACAGAGATAAGCAACTTCTCCAGGTCTCGTATTATCTCGCAGTCCCTATTGTTTCGGTAAAAATGCATACACTGAAATTGATTGCGTATACCACTTTAATAATGAAAGATATGAAGTGCAAGCCCTCCTAATACTATTAAATATGTTGACGGTCCTACCGTTGGTGGGAGCGAAGACCCTAAAACATTTTGCCAAGAAAATCAGCTTCCTTATGTTACGCAGGAAAAATGACACAGTCAGCGTGAGCAGTTGCATTGTGACGTCGTATTGTCGACATGAATAGTTGCATTGTGACGTCGTATTAGCTGCAATGTTTTGTTTTCTTTCAAAATAAGCAATATATCAACAACAGCAAAACATACAAAGGTATGAGAAAGCTTGTTTGGAATTTAAAAGTATTTGTGGTACTTTCCAAACACCTTTAGTTAAATAATTTATTTTATATACGGAGTTGTTAATGATGTATACCACAGTGAATCCGACAGTTTTGTCGCAATTTTGCAGATGCATTATGGGTTGCATAGTCGCGTGGGCTCACAATTTTTCAGCTGATAGAGAGCAAATCGCGTGACTTGCATGTCTAATCATTGGAGTGAGCTCGTCGCGAATTTCTTCTTCTTCTTCCAATACTGTGCCGGCTCAGTAGGACATTATCGCCACAATAGGTTAAAAGGCTTAAAAAAGTGTGCTGGGGGGGGGGGGGGGGGGGGGCTCAGTTAAAAACCAGATAAAAACAAGGCCCTTATATGCTGCTGTAAGTGCTGATTCAGCCATTGAACGCTTCCAAGGAATCAGCATCTATGATGCAGTGTGTTCCATATGGAAATTCCAGCTGGATAAAAAAGAGTCCTGATAGCATCTGATGTTGCATGATGGTGGACAAATCTCCTGCTGTGTCCCCTGGTGATGTTATGTGCAGGTTGCAGGGGTGCTGATGGTAGCTCGATCAGGTTGTTAACCACACGGTACATCATGGTCGCTCTTGTGTGTAATCGGCGGGTCTGGAGGCTGTCAATTTGTAGCTGATGTAGCATAGCGTGATGCTGCTCTCCCGCTTATAGTCACCCATGATATACCGTGCTGCCCTACGCTGAACGGCTTCCACAGTTGAAATTGGGTTTTGATGGAATATGCTCGCTATTACAAAAACATTCAAGATACGATCATTTTAGAAGATGCTTCACTTTAAGGTGAAATAAAAAAGAAGTTTCAAAAGACGATACATGCCCCAAACTCGTCAAAATCTGTGAGATTTCAGGAAATGTTTACAATTTACCTAATTGTTTGTAAATAGTCAATTTGTTAATCATCAAATTAGTTCAAAATTTGTTGCATTCAATTTAAATTTATTATAAGAATGATATGAAATTTAACCAACATTAATCTATCAAACCTATCAATAGGAAATTAGCAATTTACAGTCACATATTTTAAGCGGTAAACACGCCACCATAGGAGTTGCTTATCTCTGTTATATATGTCTCTGAGTGTATATACCAGTAGTATAATAGTATATTTATAGGAGTACTCCCATTATACTATATACACTAGTTTGCTCAGATTGTGTCAAATCCCTGTGGCTCAAACAACCGGTACGTTGAAAAAAAACAAAAAAACTTCACCTGTCAGTTTTTCGTACATGTACAGTACTTTATGTCTACGAAATCAGACGGCAAGCCTGTCAATGAGCATGAAGATACCAATACATTGACAGTTGAGATAAAACCCGGCGACTTTCGAAAATAGCCAAAGTAACACCCAAAACCCGATGCGGAGCGGACATCTTTTTATTTTACTTATATTTAAAAAAAAAAAAAAAAAAAAAAAAAAGATAATTTTGAGTAAAAAAAAATTGACCTGGGCCCTTTTTCTTGACCCGGTCGGGGCGAGGGGAAACAAACGTATTATTATGTTTGGCCCTAGTCACACCTTTCAAACCCCTTTCTGTCAATCACTATTCAACCCAATCCTTTACAGTTTTAATTGCCATGATAAGCTCTGGGTAACTAAAATTAATTATTCAAATGCCCATGATTTAACAAAATACTCAGAAAATGCCAAAATACCACCTAACGTACCAAAATGCCAGATTTTTCCATTTTATATTATTGTTATTTTAACAAAAAATTCCATAAATAATTGAATAATTGGTATGAAATTTTTTTTTTTTATTAATTAATGTTCAAATTATAATATGAAATATAAAAAAAATATCAGGTATTTCGGTAGGATAGGCCTAAAATAAAAATTGTTGAGTTTCCACTAACTGACTGACCCTAAATTAAATCCCCGACCCTAGAACTTCTTTTTTTTATTTTTGAAAGAAAAAAATATCTTTCTGGTCCATGACGATATTTTGGTAAGATTGCCCATGGGTAATGAGCATGAAATAGGGTCAGCTGTGGGTATCTGATGACAGTTGATTTCAATATTATTTATCTAATTAACTTGCTAACTAAAGCAAAATTTCTTTTGAAAGTATAACATTGAATTTCAATAAAACATTCGTAGGTAATGATAATAAATCATAATGAATCAGTAGATGTAAGATTACTTTCTTCTTATAGTTCGTTAATGTTTTCGCATACTATTGTATTAAAATTGAAATAAATTTATTTCTTCCCAACCTACCCTAATTTTTTCTGTCTCACTCGTGAAATGAATTACATATCCAACTAAAAAGCATTGAATATCCTCTATTTTTTTAATATAATTATATGCAATTAAGATGTCCAACAGCTTGTATTATTATATTGATTCAGATGAGCCTTGGTGACTGTATTTTATGATAACTATGTCCGGAAGGGATCATCCACAGCAGTACCGCCCTCTGTTAGAGGAAGAGGAGGAGTTCATCAGCTATGATGACAAGGACTTTGAACAACATTATGTGAGAAAGAAGAAAATGAGGCAAGTGAGTCTTCAGGTTAAGACTATATCGAGATATAGGATAAGAAAGTGCCTTTTTTTTATTCTCTAAAGTGATTTGCATGTGCATACAGGATTCAATTTCTTCTCAAAACTATCCCAAAATTGTTGTGATTTTTTTTAGGAGAAGTAAGCGGGTATGTTGTCTCCTGATTCTGCTGATAGCTATTATTACCGTAGTAGCACTGCTAATCCTCTTCCTTCTGATTGATGATACGAGTGATAAGTCAGATTTTCCAAGTTCTGGAACTAAACTTGGAAAATTCAAAAAAGCAGCCATAGCATCAGATAGCAAAGTGTGCTCGGATATTGGCAAGTAAGTACATCATAACATTGATAAAATTTAATAGGGTTTTATATGGACATTAGCTGGGTCAATTCTAGCTCACTAAAGAGACTTTTAATTAGTCCCCTACCGACGAAGTCGAAGGGGACTTTAAGGTTTGTGCACTCCGTCCGTCTGTCCGTCAGTCCGGAAATCAGTTTTCCGCACTTTTTTTCTCACTGCTTGCAGATATTCATTTGATATTTGGTACATTGCTTTGCCATACCAAGTTACAGATCAAGTCGAGTTTGGTTTTGATCGATCCATATTTCACTGAGTATGGCCCTTGGACTTAAAAAATTTCATAAATTATCAGTTTTCCGCACTTTTTTTCTCACTGCTTGCAGATATTCATTTGATGTTTGGTACATTGCTTTGCCATACCAAGTTACAGATCAAGTTCGAGTTTGGTTTTGATAGATCCATATTTCACTGAGTTATGGCCCTTGAACTTAGAAAATTTCATAAATTATCAGTTTTCCGCACTTTTTTTCTCACTGCTTGCAGATATTCATTTGATATTTGGTATAATGTTTGCCATACCAAGTTACAGATCAAGTTCGAATTTGAATTAGATCGACCCATATTTCACTGAGTTATGGCCCTTGGACTTAGAAAATTTCATAAATTATCAGTTTTCCGCACTTTTTTTCTCACTGCTTGCAGATATTCATTTGATATTTGGTAAATTGCGTTGCCATACCAAGTTGCAGATCAAGTTCGAGTTTGGTTTAGATCGATCCATATTTCACTGAGTTATGGCCCTTGGACTTAGAAAATTTCATAAATTATCAGTTTTCCGCACTTTTTTTCCTCACTGCTGCAGATATTCATTTGAATATTGGTACATTGCTTTGCCATACCAAGTTACAGATCAAGTTCGAGTTTGGTTTCGATCGATTCATTTTTCACTGAGTTTTGGTCCTTGTCCTATCCTGGCTTTACCATAAATATGATCGATATAGCCTATATAATGCATTAGAATATTGTTGCAGTCCAATAATTTTTGTCATCGGTAGGGGACTATATATTCTATGCAATACTCTCAGAATGCTTGTTTTTATTGACAATGCAATGTTTACTATATTTTGCACAGTGGTGTACAATGTATGTACGGTTTTTATGCCCCTGCCATGAAATGGATTGGGGTCTATATTGTTATCCCTCTCCTCCCGTCATTCCATCAGTTAGATTTCCAGACTTTTTTTGCTGTGCTTGTAGATAGTTAGCTAATTTTTTTGTGAAAATTCATTGTTTACTATATTTTGCACAATGGTGTCTGGTAAATGCAAGTTTGTAGACAAGCTAAATGACAGTCTGTGCCTTTACTATAAGCCTAATGAATAAGAAGTTTTGATCGTATATCACACAGATAGGTGATCAACTGCTTTTCAGAGAGAGAAAGGTCATTGAAGGTCATTTTCTATGGTCAGTGTCACTCATCAAATACTTTATGCATAAATTAATGAATTCTTCATTTCAACAGTATTTCAACAATTATTGATCGTTGTGCAAAGCATTCATCATATGAAGTATTGATTAATTGTAGTTCAGGGAGCATCCATCAGTTTTACTGATTTTTGTTTTTCTCAAGACCATAGATTTTTTATTTTCTGAAAAACTGTTTTATACCAAAACAATTCAAGAAGTCGTTTAATATCTGAAATAAAGCTTCAGCAAACATTATGATATTAGCTAAAAACATTATCCCACCAGATGTCATGATTCCTGGAATGCTGTTAAGCATTTTGATTGGTTAAAATTTGATAAATATGAATGAAGGAATAGTCCCAGGGAGTAGCAAGCTGATTTTGCAGGGAGTAGTTCTCAGAGGAGAAAGTTGATTTTCAGGAAAATGAACAGTTGTATCATATTACATTTTATCCCGCTTCAGACTTTGTTGATTTATGCCCTGAAATTTTCAATATTAGGTCTCCTTTCAATTGTGATGTCATCAACGAGTCGTAAGATGCCTCAAATTTTCAATATTAGGTCTCCTTTCAATTGTGATGTCACCAACGAGTCGTAAGATGCCTCAAAATTTTCAATATTAGGTCTCCTTTCAATTGTGATGTCACCAACGAGTCGTAAGATGCCTCAAAATTTTCAATATAGGTCTCCTTTCAATTGTGATGTCACCAACGAGTTATAACGACACCCAGAAATTTTCAGTATTATGTCTCCTTTTAATTGTGATGTCACTTAACAGAGGCTTTGAAAATTCAATATACCATCTCCTTGCAAGGATGATTTAGTCTTTATATAACAAACATGCTTTCAATGTAGATTTATTTCTGCATTCAGTTTTAACAAACATTATTAGTTTTGATCTTATTGTTTTATATAATTATGTTCAATGAACATGATACATGTCTATATGGTGTTCAATTTCATAATTGAAGAATTTATAAAAGATGCTAGATTGAAATCTGACTAAATTTCCTAAAAGTCTTCAGCGGGATAAATTCATAACACAGTCAGTTTAGGACATAATACGGAGTCCAGGTGTGAAATGGAAATCCGTATTGGGACTCGGCTTCGTCTCGCCCAAAACGGATTTCCATTTCACACCCTGGATGTCTCCGTATTACGTCCCAAACTGACTGTGTAACTAATAGTATTTTTGTGTAGAGAATAATCAGTGGAGGTATAATGATATTGAATATCATTTATGCTTTCAGGAATATTTTGCGTAGTAAAGGTTCAGCAGTAGATGCAGCCAATTGCCATTTTTGCATCCTGTTAGCAGTGGGATTGGAGGGGGGTTCTTTATGACAGTGTATGACAGGTAAGTATCAGTGGCACAGGGGTTAAGCCTGTTTTGATCCGAAACACCTTGTAATCATACCATATTTATGGTTACACAAGGAGTTTTGGATCAAATCGGGCGTAATCCGTGATCATTGGTAAAAACATGCAGGAACTTAATAGTCAGAACCCCAGTCTGTTTAAAATCAGCTGTTATGATATGCTAAGAATCTTGTTTGAGAGCAGTTTAGTGTGACAAATTACAGCTGATTTTAATCAGAGAGAGTCAAGCCTTAGGTTAGCAGCCTTTCAGATGTGGGTTGTATCTTAGTTCGTGTTCTGACAATGAATACACCAATATATCGAATGATTCTTTAAAATAGGGATTTAGCTCCTTTTCAACACATACGAAAATCATTTCAACTTGATATATATGTGTATATTTATAAAAAATTATGTGATATACATGTAACTCTTTTAGTCTTAATATTTTCTTTTGTATGCAGTTATCACTATTGTATACACTAGTGCAAAACCAGATATTTGGCATGGAGATCATTGCCTTTATGAATAAATTAATCAAAGTAGATAGATCGGAGTGTTTGAATTATTTTTACTGTAATATGAAAAAAAAAAAATTTTGAATGTTTGAAATCTTTTATTGCTTTAAAATGTTAAGAATACCATTTCAGATATATGTATCATGAATGGAAGGTACTATAATGTAAAAGCCATGTTGTAATTCAGCATATTAAAGGTAAATGCCACCATCAGACCATGGCACCATTTTCAAGTCCAAAATAACTATTTAATAATAGTTGGCGTACATGTAAATCAATTTAATCTAAATTAGGTCTTGAATTGATTCACAGACTACTATTGTATTGGTATGATAGGGAGTGCATCAAAGGACCTACTTTTACTTAGGTTGTAGTGATATATTTATTTGCCAGCCCCCTGATGGTTTTACTTACATAAATATAATTAAATTAAATCCTTTGATCTCAGTAGTGAGTACATCAAAGGATCTGATCATAATTAGATTGTCAGTACAGGTACAGAACTGAAGATTTTTGATTTAGTAGAAAGGATTATATAACAATGAAATTTATCAAGATGTCACTTTCTAAAAAAGTAGATTATGTTGACGGTCACATTAAATCAGAATTAGATAAAATTGATCGAGATGATGCTGTTTCAGTTAAATGCCTATGTACTAACTAGATACAAAATTAGGAAGATGATTGAGTATCCAGTTAAATGATTTAATTTGATTTGACGTCTTTAATCACATTTATATATACAGCTGAACTTCGGTATCTCAAACACTGATATATTGAATACCATAGTTATGTCGAAGTGATTCAGAGAGGGTTAAAATAAGCTGTGCCTGCTGCCCGATCCCACTCATATTATTTGAATAAAATATTGCTTAAATTAAATGACGTGATTCAGAGGTCCCAGCCACCTATTTTCTAAGGATGTCTACCTTTGATATCTCAAATCCATAGATATCTTGGAAGTTTTTTCTGGTCCTATCGAGTTCAAGATAACAAGGTTCGACTGTACATTTAAAGAATGACTGTTATAATTTTCAAGTTACCGGAGATTGAACTGATGTTGCCTATTTGCAAACTATATAATCCGCATAGCGGATTATATTATGTTTGCAAATAGGCAACATTGGTTCAATCTCCGGTAAACTTGAAAATTATAACAGTCATTTCATATAATTAAATTTCCGACTATTTTGAAGTCATAAACTTGATTTCGAAGCTCTGAATAACAAAATAAATGTCAAATTTCATGTCGTAGGAATTTAGCTTCAACTGACGTCACGATAAGGAATCGATCATTTGTCTGTGACGTATAGAATTGTGACGTACGAAGTTCAGTTTATACAGTATGAACCGTAAAATATTACGGTTTATACGGTATAAAACCTGAAAAATGTAATAGAACAGATAGGGAGACCGTGTTTCAAAATTAATTATATAAAATAGTGCACAAATCTAATACTCTACTTTCTTCAAATGTTGGAAGGCCACATAATTTTTTATGCAACCCGCATCTTTATCAAGAAACATTATATCAAGCTAAGGAAAACTGACAAAATCCATAACCAGAAGGACACACTGATAGATTGAATGGTTGCTTTATATACTTCATTTGTTTTCAGTAAGAGTGGAACAGCCTCGGTGATAAATGCGAGAGAATCTGCACCTTTGAAGTCCACTGAGACTATGTATGAAAAGGTTCACAATTCATCAGAATATGGTAGGTTAAGTGGATTATATTGTATGTTCTGTAAAGGTAGAAATGAATTTGCTGCCTATAATTACTATAGGCACTCTTTCTATGTCTAGTCAACATAAATTTTGTTTTGGTTGAGGTGAATATTTTTAGACCATCTTGAAGTCCTGGAGAGCTCATGTTATGTCCCTGGCTTCAGTGTTAGCATTGACATATTAAGATTGATGTCTTGGTTAAAGTTTTCAGACTGAACTCAATTCCTAATTTGGTTAACCTGTAACCAGGAACCTAACCATCTAAACTGTCTAAGAATGTGTTCAGCTGTTATCCTGGTAGTGCAAAGGTTACTCTGGAATCATCATTGTTCGTGGGGGAC
>CAJDSM010016553.1:0-17324 GCA_903981925.1 Ostrea lurida | reverse complement strand
CATCTCCCTTTTTTCACCATTGAGACTTTGTTCAGTTCCTGTAATTGATAGTGGTTTTATGTAAGAGAGCATGGTGATCACTCACCCAGACATACGTGGGTTTCTTCTGAATACTCTCTTTTCGCTCTGTGCTGATGGTACTGTCATGCTAGCATTGAAGCTGATCAGAAACACTAGTCTTATAAAAGTTGTGGAAGTTGTCTGTTAGTCATTTGTAGCTTCATATGCTAATTATGGCCAATAGGATTTAGAGGCTTTTAAAATTGGTTTATACAGTTTTAAGAAAAAAATTAAAGAATTTGGACTGACACATCCCCAAATTTCAAGGAAATGCTTGTTGTGGAATAGCCGAGTGTGACCTATATGTTTATTATGGTCCCGTCAAGTGTAGGCGGGAGTCCTATAGTAACACCAATCTTTTACTGTTTATTTTTTTTAAAATGTCACTCAAGTGCTTCAGTTAAGCCAAAACATAATTGTTTGAGGTATCAACATGACTTGTCGTAAATTTCCATTGATTTCTTTGATGAAGCAATTATGAAAATAGAAAAATGATAGAACAATTGTAGCTTACTGATTGGGTACAATTTATGGATATATGGACTTCATAGAAAAGCATATATTGCTTGACATTTTTTGTGCAATGTTATTTTTTCATATTGCTTCTATGAAATATTAAACTGTCAGACTGCATAATTATATTTTTCATGGATTGAATTTAAATGATACAATTATGACCTGTGTTTGTTTAGGTGGACTTAGTATAGCAGTTCCCGGAGAAATCAAGGGATACATGGAGGCATGGAATAAATGGGGCAAGTTACCGTGGAAGGATTTGTTTACAGAAAGTATTGAATTAGCTAAAAATGGGTTTCCAATCTCCAAACATCTGGCAGAAAAGATGGAATCTGCAGAAAAAGTTCTCAGACTGGATGAAGACACATGGTATTTTCTGTTGTAAAAATATTGCCACATCATCAGCATATAGCACGGAATGTACATTTATATGATTTTGAGGGATGAATAGAAAAAGACAATTAGTTCATGTATGTTGACTTTTATTACAGGAAACACTATTCAAATCCCCAAACTAAAAAAATGTTGAAAGAGGGAGACATAATTAAATTTCCAGAATTGGCAGAAACTTACAAGAAATTGGCAGAAAATGGTGGTCAGGCCTTTTACAATGTAACAGAGGGAAGTCTAGGATATGATATTATACAAGATCTCAAAGAAAAGAGTGAGTACCTATATTGCACACAAAATGCTGAAGATTCTATTGTAGATACCTTTTTTTTTTTAGAAAAACAAATATTGGTATCTGTTGTCTCTTTGTTGCATTGTTAAGTCAAATAAGTTGCTCAACATTTTACAATGGCTTAATTCAGAATAATTTTAAGAGATTCAAAGAATTGGTGTGAAATGATGAACAGAATTTGAGATATACAATTACTGCCTTTGTATGCTGTCTCTTGCATATCATTCATATTCTATTTTTAAATTGTTTGTATATTGATAAAACTTCATGCATTTTAGAATCTATAATAAGTGAAGAAGACCTTACACAGTACACCGCAGAAGTAGAAGAACCACTGAAAGTAACGCTGAGGGACGGCAGTGTCCTGTACAGCCCCAGACCACCGTCCAGTGGAGCTGTGCTCTCCTTCATACTTAATATATTAGACGGTAGGCTCTGTTTTGTACTAGCAGCTGTTGGTGCCACAGAAACGCTTGCATTAAAATTTGAAATATTATTCGAATGCTATTTAACAACTGATTTCCTTATGTAATTGATTCATTGATTTAAACACCTTTACTCTGTAATCTGTCTGCAGGTTATAAGATGACCACTGAAAGTCTTAAAACCAAAGAGTCACGTCTTACTGCTTATCATAGAATGATTGAGGCTTTTAAATTTGCATATGCTCAAAGATCGGAGCTTGGAGATCCAGCATTTGTTTCAAATGTCACAGAGGTATGTATAGGTACAAGTACTCTAATATGATTGTTTGAGAATTTAGTCAAGAATAACTAAATCTGTTTAGTTTTGTCGTACTTGCCACATTCTCAATGAATCTTTAAAGTTGAAAAAATAATTTGTGATTTTTCTATTCATAAATGTGTTACATGTAGATGTATTATGTGTTTATTTACATATTTGAAAATTGTGTTCGTAAATTGTAAGCAATATCAAACTTCGAACACAAACATGTGCAGAATAATTCGTACATCTTCAATTTATGGAATAATGTTTTTATCTCTCCTACAATATCAGCTTTTTCATAGCAGTATAACACAACTGTAGCAGTCAGCCGGGTTCGATCGCCAGTGGCCAGATAGCTAAGTTGGTAGAGCACCTGACTAGAGATTCAGGGGGCCCAGGTTTGAATCCTGGTCTGGTCCATTGCATTTTCTCCCTTCCTGTTACATTTGTTTTAGTTGACCACCCTGGAATTGCAGGTGAAAGTCCTGCCAAGGGCAATAAGAATCTGGGTTATGTGTTTTCGAGGATGAAGACACTTTAAGGAGGGAGGAGTGTAATGGTCAGCTGGTTTCGATCGCCTGTGGTCAGATAGCTAAGTTGGTAGGGCACCTGACTGGAGATTCAGGGAGCCTGGGTTCGAATCCTGGTCTGGTCTGTTACATTTTCTCCCTTCCTGTAATACACACAACAACCAAAATGGGTGAAGAACATTCATTGACAGTATATGGTTTTGTCCTTCATAATTGTAATATATGTTCACAATAAAACTTCACATTATAGTGGATATGTTTTTAGGACCACTATTCCTGAGTTAAAATGAGAGGACTAACAAAATTTCTTGGTGTAGTCAAAATATTGTCCATTACATATTAAAGTAATTTTGTCACCTTAGTAGCTAGTAAGTATGGCATGAATTGTAGTTTTAAACCATTTAAGGATATTTTCCAGATGTGGGCAGTTCTTCAATAGATCACATGTATTACTTTCTCTTTTGTGAATTTGTTGATATTTTGTATGTACAATTAACTCAGACCTTTGGCTTCTTCCTTCTCAGGTCGTGAAGAACTTGACATCAACAGAGTTTGCCAATCAAATAAGGAGTATGATCTGGGATAACACAACACATGGGACTCCGTACTATGGACCAGTGTTTGATCACAAGCTGAAAACTAGCACAGCCCACTTGTCAGTGCTAGGGAATGATGGGATAGCTGTGTCTGTAACATCCACTGTCAATCTGTTGTAAGTTCTGTGGGGATCATTTTCGTATTGTGGTTGCACCATTTATGAAATTGCTTGAATGATTGTGAAGGAGTTGAGTTAGGTGTGTTTACAGTACAATAATCAATGTATGCCCTTATTGAGCTTCATTCAATAAATTAAGTTTAAGAATGGGTTCATTGTATAGTTGAAATATAATAAACAGTAATCAATTTCATAAATCCAGTGAAGAAAACAAAATAGAAGTTCAAACACAGACCACTGGACAAACCAAAGGAGGGTTCAGCTAGGTGCCTAGGAGGAATAAGTGTACCCTGTTAATTGATCACACCCACCATGAACACTAAATCTTAATCATAATCTGCAAATCCATCTTCACTAGACCTGGCTAACTGACCGCACATCCAAGAAGCATGTTATTGTTATTAAAAAGAGTACATTAATAATGGTAGCATTTAACATGATACAATGCTGATGTGAAATAAATATTGTTACTAGATCTACTCATCAATTGCTTTCTAAACATAACTTCATCAACTACATCTGCGCAAGCCAAGAGTTTACAGTTCATTCAACTCTCAAGGAGTGGATTGGACCAAAAACCCTTGGCTTGTGAAGATGCATCAACTATGGAAAGATGCCATAAATGCATAAACTAAAAGCTAGAGAGTAATCAATATCTGGTGATTGTAGAAAATCAATTGATATTATATATTATTTGATAGCTATGAAAAGATATACAAGAAAGTATTGATAATACTTTATAAAAAGAGGATAAATCATTAATATACATGTACCGGTACTCACTTTTCTTCATTGAGGCCTAAAATTGATATAGAATAAGAAAATTAAGGGTCAACATGCCCCCTTTCTCCGACATGTTACTGGGTTGTTTTTTTTTACTTTTTGGTAAAAATTTTTGAGTGTTCTGTTATCATTGAAATCTATTTGGGTAACATTTTGTAATATTACATACTTTTGTACAGTGTATTAGTTTTGTAATCACTAGAATTGCATTTTGTGACATTGGCCTATCTTTCCATAGCTGGAGATTGGGAATCTTTGTCTTTCATTTGTTACTATAAGTCAGTTATGAGTCCTCATTTTTCAGTTTCAAATCATCCTACACAATGCTTTTGTAAAACTCATATTTAGTGTTCAGTCTTATATTAAAAGGAAATTGTTATTAATTTCAATAGTATTTTTCTGAATTTTAGATTTGGTTCAGGTGTGACAGGAAAACGAACAGGAATACTGTTTAATGATGAAATGGATGACTTCTCTTCCCCTAACATCACCAATGCTTTTGGTATCCCTCCTTCTCCATCGAACTTCATCAAACCTGGGAAGCGGCCATTGTCATCCATGTGCCCAGCTGTCCTAGCTGATAAGACAAAGAAAGTAAAGATGGTGGTGGGGGCCGCGGGTGGATCCAGGATTACAACAACCACAGCATATGTATGGCTTGATATTACAAAATTTACATTGTTGGTTTTCTACATGACTGCAAAGTTAAATGCTAACAATTTTAGTGGTGATATATTTGTGTACATTTGTCTATCCATCCCATTCCACACCCTACTGGACACGATTAAAGGTTGCTTATGGAACTGTAGTAATAAGGAATCAAGGTCAAGAAATCCCAAGTGTAAAATGAATTTATAATCCAAGTACTGGTATGATCAAAATCTGGCAGTGGGGATACTTATTACTTTTCAAGGCCATAGAGATTGTAACAAAAATGTATTGCTTTATAAATTTGGATTGTGGATTGAGCTCCCATTTGACAAAGACTGTTTTCTATCCACTTATCCCTTTGTTTGCTGCCTGTCTTAAAAGATTTTCATATTTTCTTCTTGAGAACAACTGGACTAATTTCAACCAAAACTTGACAAAGCAAAATGTGAGTGGGATTCATGAATGGGTTTGAAGTGTTGAAATGAAGGACCATGTCCCTTTCCAAGGGAAAATCATTAAGAAATAATGAAAATTGGATGATGTGTCCTTTAAACCACTGGATCAGGAAAGCCATTAAATGCATTTATAGCTTCTCTTTATAAGATTAGTTAAGTCATGATACCTGAAACCAAGACAGAAGGGGCTTAAGTTTTATGGAAAATATATAGGAAAATCATCTGAAAACCTTTTCCTCGATTACCACAAGGGTGCAAGCATCCTCATGAAGAGTAGATTCAAGTTTGTTCACACCATGGTCTCGGGAACCAGGTCAGGGCTATGGTAGGGGTTAAAAGTTTAATTATGATATAAGAATACTAGCAAATCATTTTGTTTCTTCTTTACAAGTACCACAAGGGTTAACAATATGTCAAATCAGTATGTAAGACCTACATGTATTGACTTGACATGAATTGCTATAGAATATGCTTGATGTGTATAGGTTTGTAAATGGTTACATTGTTGAAAATTTCATTAGAATTTTTTATTTGAATTCAGATAGCCGCTCATGTTTTGTGGTTTGGATACAATATAAAAGAAGCAGTTGATGCCAGAAGATTGCACCATCAACTCATTCCACAAATAACTTATCATGAACCAGAATTTCCAAAGGTAATACATGGAACTACTGCAGGCCTGGATTTCTAAAAAGAAAAAATCTGAAGTCAAAATTTAGACTCATGTCTGGCATTTTACTCAAATTTTAACTGCTCAAATAACAGAAAACTCAAATTTTATTTTCTGAGAAATCCATGGCAGGTGTATCTCTGAGACTGATGATGCATGTAAAGTTTTGACTCAAAATCTGGCTTCCACTTTGATCTCTCAAAGTTCTTGATCTTTCAGTCACCTCCCCCCCCCCCCCCCCTCACAAATAACAAAAATTTACTCTCAATGCATTTGTTGATGGTGTTGGTCACTTGTGACTAATTGGTACCACATGGACCTTGCCTACTAGGAATCCATTTTTAACAGATGCATTACACACATAATGACTTATTTTCTAACCTTGATAATTCATCAGATAACCTAGGGATTAATTGGCCATCATTTTCAATGATTAAGCTTATCAAATTTTGAAAGTTGAACAATGATTATGAAACTAAAAAATGGGAGGGTTTTGTTTTTCACTGCAACAAAAAGACAAGTAAAAAGAATTACTTCTTTATTCTGATGAAAGAAAATTTTGAATTGAATACATTACTCAGGAAAATGAAATTATAAATTTTAGCACCAGTGGTGCACCAGTTTAGCACCTAAGCATGTAAGGGTCCCGAGTTCAAACCCCAATATTTGAGGATTTTTCTCCCTACTTTGATACAATAACTTTGTAATGTCCACTTAACAAACTTCTGTAATTGGACCTGTTTTTATGCCCCCATCACAAAGTGGTTGGGGCATTATGCCCCCGCCACGAAATGGTCGAGGCATATGATATACTAGTACATGTAGTTTTACCCTTGTCCGTCCTTCTGCAACAAGCAGTTTTCCAGACTTTTTTCTAAACGTTTTGAGATATTGAACTGATTTTTTGTATGTAGATGTATACTAATGAGTTCAAATCAAGTTTGAGTTTTGTTTCAGTTCATTGATTTTTTATGGAGTTGTGTCCCTTTAATTTTGAAAAAATTTACTGATATGACCAATTTCCGGACTTTTCTTCTTAATGCTTTGAGATATTGATTTGATTTTTTGTATGCTAGCGTATATTTATGAGTAACAGATCAAATCCAGTTTTGTTTTTGGTTCGTTGATTTTTGATGGAGTTGTGCCCCTTTAAATTTGAAAAAATGCTTTTTTTATGCAGATTGCCTATAATAATAATATCAGTATTCTTGATGTGTCACTGAATGCTTTTACAGAAATTTAGTTGACCCTTAGATTTTGAAAATTATCGCTTTGAATTTTAATCTTACGAATTTCCATCATTAGACTTAACTGAAGGTGGGGGCATTCATGTCGCACCGACACATCTAGTTTAATTTATTTTGAAAGACAAGGATGATGAAATATTATAGTGTCTGTATTTTTTTTATTTTGATGTTTGCAGTTTTATGTGGATGGTTTGATAAAGAAAAACCATAATGTAACTCAAGAGGATTTGGGGGAATCAATAGCTAATGGCATCGTAAGAGACGGTGACTGGATTATGCGAACAATGATTTTAGACGACCGGGTGGCAGTTCAGCAGGATGGTAACTCCTAGAAATCACTTAGTTCATTCCAGCTAGCAATTATGTGATACGTATTCCTGATGAAGGTTATTAAAGAATATACATGTACACCGAAAAAGGATGAAGTGAAAACAAATACAGACAAACCTCGCTATCTCGAACTCAATGGGACAAGAAAAATATTTGAGATATCTAAGGATTCGAGATGTCGGGGGTAAAATATGTAAAGAAGTGATTGGGACTTCCTAATCACTTTGACATATCCATGGTATTTGAGATATCAGTGTTCGAGATACCGAACTTCTACTGTATGTGCATTGAGACAGGGGATGGATTTTCATTAGGGAGAATGTTTATGTTGTTTGGAAAATATATTCTGGGTATGAAGAAATTGATTGTTTTTTGAGCTATAAATAGATTATGTATATAACATGATATCATATACACATATACCGGTACACATAATTCCTGTGAGTGAATTATGTAATTTACATGATCTCTGTTTTGTGTTGAAATGGGATTTTGAGTGTGAAAGTAGTGCTATTGATTTTTGGGTTGTGTTTTGGTCTTCCTGCAATCCTGCTAAATGCTGTGATGTTTGATATTTTTGTTGTCACTGTTTGTACTCTTGATCAGGAAGCTCATTCAATTTACATATACTGTACATTATACTTTTGGATTTATTAATTAACCTAAGCTAATTAAGATAGATTGCTACATGAAATTTCATAGTACATTGCATGCACCAACCATCTATCATTACATAATATTCCTGATGATTATCTGCTCAGCTGCAAGTCGGCTAGAAAATTTCACTCCGTTAATTTAATAGTATAGATATGTTTTTTCGTACAATTCTTCATGCAAGTTAAATGCTAACAGGACAAGAACAAGAAATTATGTCACAGTATTTTGCAATTTAGATTAACAAAACTTTGTTTGATTTTAAAATCCTATGGATAAAAGTTTTTAAAAGTGTCTAAGATACAAATTTTATGCCAAAATGACAAAAAAAAGTTAATGCAAATTGAATGGAATTGCCAGAATATTGATACATACATGTGATAAATTTGAGAACCGAAATCTGTACAGGTAGCTTGAAAAATCAGGAATTTTGTGAATAAACTGTACACTCTCATCAAAAATCTGTACACAAAAAAATCCATAACAATTGGCCTTATTTTATAATTTCCTTGCATACAAAATAACATAACCTTATTTGCAAGCAACCTTTGCTGCACTTAAAATTTCAGATGGGGGATCATATTCGTACCAATCTCCCACAAATGTTAAATTTCAAACACAACAAACTGTCCATAGTTTCATAGGATAGTGAGTCTCTGTCTCCAATCAGTCTTGAATTTTCTCATGAAGCGAGATTCTAAAGTAATTGGCGACTTGCAGAAGCCAAATGCAGAAATTCAAACTAAAGGCATTTTCTTGAAAAAGTGTGAATTTTTTTTGTACAGACTGTACAGCATAAAAATGGGTGAAAAAGTGTGCATTGTTTTGTACAGGCTGTACATATCAAATGTATGTTGATGTACTCAAATAACTATTCTAGTGTAAATTTACTATAATATTTATATTTGAATGCTTGGCAGTTGTTATTTTTAGAGAGTGGTCTTTCTTGCTTCATTTAAACTACCCACTATGTGTTGATGATGTAAACTTTCACACAGGTGGAGGAGCCACTGTATACCTCTGTCTGTTTGTATGTCTGTCCAAAATGCTTAGGGTAATTGTGTAGTCTGTCAGTACAACAATTTTATTCTACATTAATATTCCAACACTTTGCATATTGATTACACACATGTGTGTACTAAAGATGTTGACAGATGTGTAAGTTTCATATGTTTGGAACATTGTATAGTCATTACTGCAGTGGCATAATGTGGAAAGTACTTTATGTAATCCTTAAACTACGACAATTTTCACACAGCAATATTCAGACTTTAGACAATGATTACACGTGCATTTTAAGTATGTTTGTCATATTTGAAAATAATTTTCACCAGTTTGAATTTTTGTCATTTTAAGCATATATATATTTTGTGGGAACTTAATTTGTTTCATCAGTAGTGTTCAATTTGCACAATGATTGCACACACCTTATTAATAGTTATATACTCATGAACTTACTAGGGTAACATGGATTATACATACATGAAAAAATGTCTACCATCAGGTCAAGTGGAAGAGCATATAGATTTTGTATGCCTTTATTTGCAATAAAATATGATATTCTGCAATGTTCCTCCATTCCAATAAAAATGCATAATACAGTAGTAGGAAATATTGTCTGTGTAATTGCTTTTTATACGCCCGTCTTCAGACGGGACGCGGGACATAATTATGTATATGGTTGTCGTCCTTCCTGGCCGTTAACCTTCCGACGTCCGTCCGGGAAAAGAGCTTGGTCCGGGGCCATAGGCTCACTGAAGCTCTTTGTAAATCTGAATTAATATTTCACAGAATTGTAGCTCTTGGATCTAAAGGAAGTGTCTAATGCCTTGACCAAGGTTATTCGTCAAAGGTCAAGGTCACTATACACATAATAGTTTTAACATTGGCGAAATACGTGTCTGTCCGGCCCTAATCATGATCCATCTTTTGGTAGTGTGTGAGAAATAAATTCACAGAATTGTTGCCTGGACCTAAGGAAGTGTCATTTGACCTGGAATCCAAAGGTTATTGATCAAAGGTCAAGGTCCACTATATACACATAATAAGTTTAAATTGGCAATAGTTTGTCACGGGCATAACTCCTGATCCTCTTTTTGTTAGATTAATAATATTGATCAGTTTGTTGCCCTGGACCTAAGAAGTGTCATGACCTTGACCAAGGTTATGTCGGTCAAAGGTCAAAGGCTCACTATACACATAAAGTTTTAACATTGGCAATAGTTTGTCCGAGGGCCATAACTCATTGATCCTCTTTGTAGATTTAAATAATATTTCACAGAGTTAGTTGCCCTGTGACTAAGGAAGTGTCATGACCTTGATCCAAGGTTATTGGTCAAAGTCAAAGGTTCACTATCACTTAAATGGTTTAACATTTGTCCAGGCATAAACTTTTGATCTGAGTGCATGGGATTGTCTAATATTTCACAGATATTGTTGTCATTGGACACAAGAAAGTTTATTGACCTGAGCCAGTTCAACTGGGGCAAAGGTCCAGGTTCATAATGCACCATCGTGAGTATTAACCTATGTTCCGGACCATAAGTTTTCTTGAGTGTATCAGGATTGAAATAATATTTTTCACTAGAAGGATGGGTCTACACCCGTAAAAAGTTCATGACCATTGATCCAAGGTCACTGGTTCAGATGTCAATGTCACCAAATGCCCTAGTGAGGTTTTTACTTTGTATCTGGCCATAAAGTTTTCACAGGAGTGCATGGAATTGGAAGAATATTCACGAAACTGTGTGTGCTCTCGAGATTCAAAGAAAGTGTTGTCGTAACCTTGAGCCAAGTCACTGTCAGATTTCAAGGTCCAATGCAATAGTGGTATTTAACCTTGTTCCGGACCGAAAGTTTTCAACTATGCATAGATTGGAATAATATTTCACAGAAGTGGTCTAACCAAGAGGAATGTTTTGACCTATGTTTCAAGGTCACAATGCACTATGTGGTTTTAACTTGTCCGGGGACCATAAGTTTTCACTGAGATGCATATATTGAACTGAATAATTCACTGAGAGTTGTTGGGTCTTAGACCCAACGCTCTCTCATGACCTATGTCTAAGTCACAATGCACATAGTGTTTTAACATTTCAGGCATAACTTCAATGAGTGCAGGATTTCAATAATATTTCACAGAAGTTATGCGTATACCCTGAACTAAAGGATGTGTCAATGACCTTGATTACCAGGTCAGCTGGTCAAGTGAGAGACCTGTCGAGTTCACACTTGCCACATGTTGGTTTTAACTTTGGTTCTGGACCAATAAGTAGTTATTCACCGAGTGCAGGAGTTGGGAATACACTATTTCACAGAACTGTTGGTCTAGGATCATTAAGAAGTGTCGTTAACCTTGAGCCGAAGGTACCTGGTCAGATTTTTCAAGGTGTAAGTCCAATGGCACATATGTTTTAACCTTGTCCGGACCGACAAGTTTTCATCCTGAGTGCATTGTAGATATTGGTAATAATTATTCTACAGGAAGATGTTGGGTCTAGACCCAAGGAAATGTTTATATGACCTTTGGCAAATGGTCCACAAGTCTTTGCACATAGTGGGTGTTTACCTTTGTCCGGACCATTACAGTTTTCACTGAGGGCATTATATTGGAATAATAATTCACAAGAAAGTGTTGGGTCTAGACCCAAGGAAGTGTTTATGACCTATGTCCAAGAGTTCCAAATGACTAGTGGTCTTAACATTTGTCCAGGCCATAACTTTTCATGATGTGCAGGGGTTCAATAATTATTTCACAAGACTTTGTTGCTCTTAGAACTAAGGAATGTGTCAATGACCCATAGAGTCAAGGATCACTGGTAAAAGGTCACATGTACACGTAGTGAGTTTTATCCACTGTCTGGGCCATGACGGGCTGCTACATTTGCGTTGCTCTTGTTTCAGTTGATGTGTACTTCAATTCAATGTGATATGTTGAAATATAGTCTTTTTAATAATGTACATTTGGGTGCAGTAATACCAGAATATGCTTTCAATGTTGATTAAATCATTTAATATTATATGTTTTTAAAATGTATATGTTAAAAACTGTATGCCTTTGATGAATGACTGTGTATGTGACAGTTCTGGTGTTTAATTTAAAACCAAAAACAGTTTCTCATTATTTTATGTTTAAAAGTCATTCATATTCACGTGACAGTGTATATTTTTGCAAAATCTTAAACTTTGTGCATGATAAAAATTATATTTTATCTTTTGTAGGAATTTAATCATTGGATACAATGTAAATAAATCTGTTTGATCCTGAAAAAGTTTAATATAAGAGAAGAGAGAGAGAAGAGAGAGAGAGAGAGAGAAGAGAGAGAGAGAGAGAGAGAGAGATTATAAATGTTTTCAAGGGGAATAACTCCTATGTTTTATTTCCCTGATGTGCACAATTTATTTATATGTATTTATAAGTAGCTGGGTTGTTTTTTTTAATACTTTTTGTCAATCTAACAAGTCTGTAGTTGTTTTTATTATGCTGTTTAACATAAATGTAACTTTTTAATGTAGACATGTTGACTATTTTACTGTAGATTTAATGTTTAAAAAATGTAAAAGGTAATTCTGTAATTGTCATAGATACATATTAATTTTTTTTTTAATAAGAACATCTATCTGAGTCTTCTAGGCTTGTTTAATTACAGCAAAATTTAGATTATAAAATTCTTTATTTGCAAACGAAATGCCTCTTTCATTATTCAGAGAGGGTAAAACATACCCCCCCCCTTTTTTTTTTTTTTTTTTTTTTTTAATTATGATTGATAGCTTGTATCTCTTTTGATGGTGATATCATACTGTGCATGCTTTTGGAAGCCATGAAATGAAATTTGGTTTATTGATCCACCCTGAGAATTCTTTTGAAGAACCACCATGCTCACAATGTCCAGGGTATGTGATTACAAGCTTCCACAGAACCTTGATATATGATTACAAGCTTCCACAGAACCTTGACATTGTGAAGAACCACAAGATTGAAGATTGTCAACTACTTACCTCATTGCCAAGATGAGGCCTCAAAAGAGTGTCTAGTTGTACACAGAAATAAAAATATATAGGAAAACTCTTCCTAAGAAATGTATTTTGTTAATTGATATGCAATCATTCTCTCTGAGTGTGTTCAAAGAAGTCTGGGATAAGGATGATCCATAACAAGGGTATTTAGAGTTTTATTTAGGTTAGGATTACACAGATTTTTTTTTTTAAATTCTTATTTAAAGAACCACAAGGGTAGATCATTGGTCAGATTAATATAGAAGCATCCTTAGGTAGTATATATTTAAATTTGTATAAAACTATGAACTCCTGACCAAACTAAAGTTTCCAAATTGAAATATTGGTGATTCATAGTGACCAAGACAGGAATTGTTGTCTTGATATTGTAGATTTACTTCTCACAATTCTGCTCTATCTTGCAGATGTGTATGATATTCAGAAAGCACACCCTGTATTGTAAAGAGTGTGTAAAATGTGTAGCCAGACATGTGTTTAAAGCACAGAATCAATCGTTGTCTACATACGCATTGAATCATTGTAACAACTCTGCCCTTCTTGGGCCATTGATTGGAAATAAAATACTTTGCACTGTATTGTGTTGTCATGATGCATATAACTTACAGGGTATTTAAAAATTAGTTATCTCCTAACTTAATCTATCATTTCAGAGTTGCATGGCTAGAGTTATGTATTGGTGTCTCTGTTTCCTCCCGAATCCCCATCGTGCTCTATGGGCCTACAGCATTTTCCACCCCCTAAATAATTCAGAAGTTCATGGAATGTGTCACATAAATGTGGTTTGAGGGTAATGTGTAGGATGAAAGGGATTATATATACACTTAAAAAGAGGGAAAACTACATTTGTACTTCTGTAGTCAGAGAGGTAAAAGACAAAAATATTTCAATTTCCATTCATGCAAAATACAATAAAGTACATGTATAGTCAGGCACTTCATAAATTAATTTTATGACACAAAATACATAGTTTCTTAAAAATTAAAAAAATATATAATTATATATATATATATATATATATATATTAGAACAAAGCAAACACCGTCAGTATATTCAAAGAATGATATATATAGGGGTACACTTTAATGGAGAAGTCTCTACTTTGGGAGTGGTATGCAAATGAGATTCTATAACCTCTTGGGCTGTGATGCGCGCATTTAATCCGTTGATGGTGTAAATGATTGATTTGATGCGCACATTGATTCAGTTATTGCCCTCAACAATTCAGTTGATGTGCATCGTTGCAAGATTTAATTTAAAGCTCAATATTACTGATTTAATACAATTGAAAATATCCTTGAGGATTTGTTTAACTTGATAGTTGCTCTCTCCAAAGCAATTATTGCGTGCATGTATTCCATTTACGCATGATCTCATTGATTTATAATTATTACGGGTATTAATTAAATTGTTGCGCCCAATTGAATGGTAACTCGCGTCATTTTAATCGTTGATATCATCAGTTCATTTGAAAAGGACAGCAATTCAGTTACATGTATATCACCCATTAATTCAGCGATGTATAATTAATGCGCGCAATAATTCGGAATTGAAGATATTTAATGGAATTGTAATGAATTAAAAATATCTTAAAATAATTAAAAATGTCTTCAGTTATCCGAGTTTATGTTAATTTGGCGCTCCATACGCTTCGATATATGCCCTGACAATTTGTATGTTCTTTCGCCAACTTTTGTTCTATCTTTCCCTATTGCAAAGGCCTAGTGGTTGGGCGTTCACTTCACAACCGGAAAATCGCGTCCGATTCTCAATCCTTGCCCGGGGTACTGAGACCAGTTATTTCGCCAAGCGTCAAAGTGAAAATCACTGGTCCTAACAACGTAGGCCCCGTGTCACAGTAATTATTGGGGAGGTCGAACCTCGTGGCACTGATCACCTATAAGGATGCACCAGGCACGTAACATTGTTTTTCCAAGGGGGCAGTCACGGTGGAGAAAGTTAACGTCTACAAATGATCTCAACTCTCTCTCCTCTCTCCCTCTCTCTATCTCTCTTTCTCTCTCTCTCTCTCTCTCTACTTCTCTTCTTCTCTTCCTCTGCTCTCTCTCTCTCTCTCTCACACACACACACCACGCACGCATGTGTTGTTTTTTACCCATAAAACCTAACCAATACTACTATATATAAACAAAAGGACCATGGGCCACATCGCTCAACCAAGTTACCGTGACCCTCCTGTTGTGATTGTTATAGCATTCTTGATTACGATGAAAAAATAAATGACCACATACTGCACCCCCAACTTAGACATATAGCCATGATAGAAAGTCACAAGGTAAAAAGGTCATGATTTGAAATACAAGGTCTTGTCATAAGAAATCTAGATGAAGAATTCGAAAGCCATACCCTAAACAATTAAGAGGATAGTACCCAGGTTAAATTTCTTAAAAGTAGGGTAAATTCCAAGGTTAAGATTACAAGGTCAAAAACAAAGGTCTTGCCAAAAGAAATGCACACATGTACTTAAAATATGATCAATTACCATTCGAAAGTCATGCGCAAGGTTAAAGTTTCCTTCAAGTTTTTAAATTTGAGTCAAATTCCAAGTTCAAGATCACAAGGTCAAATATTATGGTATCCAATGAATCTTCTCACCTACCCGAGGAAATCTTGATTTGAACACATACCTGGAGATACTTGTAGTTTAAAAATTGATTATACAATTATTGCTGTTTTTGAGGTCAATACGATGATTTAGACACCTGAGAAGTACAATATTCACCGAGCCCGAAGCTCGGTGAATATTGTACATCTCAGGTGTCTAAATTATCATATTGACCGATAAAGCAGCAATAATTTTAAATAGTTTAAAAAACCTCAAATATTGTTCGTAAGGAGAATCGATCGATCGCGGCAAGTTAGCTGAGATCCAAAAAGTCAATAAGTCTTAATTAATATTCACCTGGAGGGTCACGTGATGTGAATATGAGGAATTATTGACTTCTACTGTGTTGGATCTCAGCCAGTCAGGGAGCTAGGAAGTATTCAATCGTATAATAATGTCCTGTATATTCTCGTGTGAAGCTTTGATCCCCTATAGTGGCCCCACCGTAGCCCACTGGCTAGGGACTATACAAATGAATCTGCACTGCCCGGGGATGCATGTATATTGATACGAATAACCACGGCTCGGCGTAGCTGCAAAATTGTAGCTCTCCGGAAAAAATATGTTGTAGATCTCCGAAAAAAATTATGTTGACAGAACAGACTGGTTTGTCAACACAATTTTTTCCCGAAGAGCTACAATTTTGCAGCTAGGCCCGCGTTTCTTGTGGGAAAATGTTAAGATATATCCTATATATCCCCATTGCCCTATCCTACCCCCAGATGCATGATATTGAACAAACTTGAATCTGCTCTATACGTGACCAGGAAACTTTCTTGTAAATTTCAACCTTTTTGGCCCAGTGATCCTTTTTGCTTTTTCATGATCTCCCCTTTGGAAGCAGCACGACCCCCACTATACGGAAACCCCCCCCCCCCCACAAATAAAAAAAAAACCTAACCCCACAAAAACAAAAACACACACAACACACACACAATAAATAAAAAAAACTACCTGAATTCCCTAACTTTACCCTAGGATAATTTGGGCAAGGTTCTATTTTTATAGGATGCACCCCCATTTCGAGAAGGGCGTGGCATTTCATTCGAACAAACGGGGATCCTCTTTTTCTGTACACAAGCATGGTTTGTAGCGAGCTTGGCTGAAATTAATTAACCCTATGCTTCTGGAGAAGTCAAAAACATTAAAAGTTTACGGACGGACGTGGACAGGAATCCCACTTGATGTGAGCTAAAACGTGAGGGGGTAGTCATACAAGAGACCTTTTATTTCTTTGCATTTGAAAGCAGATTTACTTATGGAAAACGAACTGTTGTCCGGAAAAAAAAAAGGGGGGGTGGGTGGGGTCTACGTGGTTGCGCGTCTCGGGCGACACATGATAGATAAACAAAATTCACGTCTCCGACGAAACATGTATATTGAGGACACAGTTACAACTTGTAGGAGCAAGTCCCTACCCTATATTCCCTTTAGAGAAGTGGACAGACATAGCCTACACATGCAGGCCTTACCCGTGCGTGCGTGTACACGTGCGCACGTGACCCCCCCCCCCGATTTTAAAATGAAAATGCTAAAACCTCTCGGCTTCCAGGGGGAACTAGGACCCATCCTGGACCAGCTGGTGACCTAAAGCAGCCCCCAGAGCTCTCGCCTTAGTCCCTGTGCACCCCCAATGAAAATTTCTGGTTACGACTCTGAGAAGAGC
>CAJDSM010016551.1:6043-17071 GCA_903981925.1 Ostrea lurida | reverse complement strand
GGCCTTTTTCCATAAGACAGAGAAGTGTTAATTTGTAAACGTTCACGGAACCGGTCAGCAGAGGATGCTTACTCCTCCATGGCACCTGATCCTGCCTTCGCTTTCGTCGAAGGTCCGTGTTGCCCTACACTCGATTTTGTATGTGTTTTTGGACTATGATTACGTTTCATACTTTGTTACTTCGCCATTTTATATTCCGAAATGCATGTATGATTAAAAAGGTAAGTTTGGTGCGAATGGCATAATTATCGTTCAATATTCGTGCATATGCACTGTTTTAATAGCAAAATATTAAAAAGAAGTTTACCGATTTGACATTCAATACAAAAAGGCGGAGTTAACATTGTGTCAAACGTAATCTGAAATAGACCTCTATTTCAATTTCTGCTTTGCGGGATTTTTTTATTCATTTTTTTTTTATAAGCAAACCTGAACTTGAAGGATATTAGCGACGAAATATAATTACATGTAAGTAATAATTTATCTCGATCTTAATATTCAATGTTCGACATGTCAGTTTCTAATTGAAATAGAGGACAAACTGCGTGATTTTAGCGTTCGAAGGCACGCGGGGAACCGTTCTAGGTCAGTCATATATACATATATTTATCATGCAATAATTCTACTCTAGAACAGCTCTTTTCTGGAGCAGAACAGTCAAGATTCTATTTCAGAGCAGACGTTCAATAGTTCTAGAGCAGTCAGCAGAGCTGTTCTAAGTGAACTTGGAACTGCCGTAGAGCAGTCAGCAGAGTTAACATAGAGCAGTCGTATTGCAGATCTAGAACAGTCAGCAGAACTGCTCTAAGTTAACTTATGCAGTCGTAGAGCAGTCAGCAGAACTGCTCTAAGTTAACTTAGAAGAGTTATTGGAACTACTCTACGACCGCTTTAAATAAGTTTAAAGATGGTCGCATATGTACATCATGCATACTAAAGGTACATGCATGAACACCGGGACAAGTGTTGCAGAGTATATTGGCAAATTGTATTAATTCACATAGTATACATTGGTAAATGAGGCTGGAGTACTATGGTCGACAACTCATGTGAGGCATTTTGATTATTAAAGATGTACCCACATCAGAGTTGTTCCAGACAAACGAGACTGAGTAGTAGTCGGTTGTATCCTTGTCAATGACAATAATGTTGACATCTCGTTTGAGTTTCTAATCGTAAACAACTGAGGTCAGAAATGATATATCAAAGGAGGTGCAATCTTTCAAGGGTGGGGTGTTACTCAGGCGTCACTTACATTTCTACCAACCCTTGGAATGGTGGGACAATTTAAACACTTGTCCCTGCTTCCCTTGTC
This sequence comes from Ostrea lurida, assembly GCA_903981925.1. Taxonomy (NCBI): domain Eukaryota; kingdom Metazoa; phylum Mollusca; class Bivalvia; order Ostreida; family Ostreidae; genus Ostrea; species Ostrea lurida. Next base: position 15,756 of record CAJDSM010016551.1, on the reverse strand, counting down.
TTTAAAAGGTCTGGCAACATGTGATGCATCAAGCTCCATTGTTGCTCCTAGAGCAGAGATAAAGTCCAATTATTGTGAAAATATACATTTCAAAATATAAAAACTCACGTGTCTGACATTTCTCCCCGTATACCCCGTCGTTACATCCCTTTAGACACGTGCCGTTGACATGGTGACAGGTCTCTCCATCACTACAGTTACCACATGGCAACGAACACTCAGGTCCATATCGTTGGTTGTCACATACTAAAGAAGAGATGAAATTAATTGTATTCTAAAATATATGGCAATGCTGATAAAAAGAGCAATACTACGTTAACACCGTTAGTAGGCAGGTTAGCTCTCCTGCTAGATGTAGGTAATATGAGACCACATAATCCATATGTTAATAAACCACAACGCAAAGTTTAGCCGGTCATTATGCACATACCCTGGTCACAGCGAAGTCCTTGATACCCAGGTATACAGCCGAGACATTGACCAGTGATGACGTCACATCTTTTCTCCTGACATCCGCCTGGACAAGGTTGGTCACAATTTTCTCCGTAAACTGTGGGATCAGGACACCCTGTGGCATTGCAATAGAAATATTTGGTAATCAATTAATACTGAACCTCAATGGGTCAAGTAGTAAGGATAGAAAAGTTTAATCTGTTAACGATATATTTGTTCATTATACTTCTGTAAAAATGTTTCCTATTATATAATCATATACGCGTACCAAATTTTTGATTGCACCAAATGCGCATTTCGAACAAATTATGAGTCTCTTCATGATGCTCAAACCGAAAATGTTGGAAATCCGAAACATGGAAAGTAAACTCTATTAACAATGACTCAATGTAGGTGCCAAACGAATTGGGGCCAAAACCTTCGACGGATCAGAGCTATGCTCTGAGGGAAATAATCCTTAATTTTTGATTCAATGAATTCTAATTTTACCACTGCAATTAAATACATATTCGTTATTTCAAGGCTTAGTAACATAGACATGCAACGGGGCTGTCAGAGACCCTCGGGGACTAACAGCGTCCACCAAGCAGAGGCCTCGACCCAGGGTCATAATAATCATATCGGTACCAATTTTCAGCACCCAGATGCGCATGGACGTTCAGGAGATAAAAATAGCTATTTACACAGTTCGTGAATAAAAACTATTTTCCCCGGAGAAAGTTTTTTGACATTCCCCGTTCGAATGATTCCCGCAAGCTTGACGGCCAGTTTTGATTGCCTGTAATTGATTGGTTGAAGGTATCTGGGGAGCGTTAGTTAACACTAGAGAGTTCCACTTACGGACCATATGTCGTCTTGAAACAATAATTTACGAGGTTACGAGAGGATATCGCTGCGTTGTCGACATATAAAAATAGTAGAAACAAAACAAAATGTTGTAAAGTGGCTTTTTGGAGACTGTTTTAGTGGAAAGATATTGGAAAACACCTATTCAATATTGAGGGAAACTAGAGAAATTACTTTCAATGAGATTCGGTCGAGTGTTCTAATTGAACAAGTTTTATGCTGAAACTGGGAAAATCGGACGGTACTTTCTACGAAAGGAACGCAGTTAACTAGAGTTTGGACTTCAAAACAGTTCTTGAAGAGGAACAGTTCCGTTGATATTGTTAAATAAATTAACATGTTAACTGATTTAAAATATAATCTTTCTAGTTTCCCTAACAGATAACAGTATACATGTAGACATCAGTATAAATATAAAAAACACTTACACTAGCTGTGATGTGGAATAGCTCTTGATTCAACCCTTGACAGGAACATTCCCCTCAGGCAAAGCCTCGGGAATAGTTTCCTGCTCGGGATTGAATAAAAGAGCTATTTCTCACAACCAGTGAATAAATGTATAATATTGACAAACAATTCACACTACGATGCTAAGCGAAGTAAGAGGATACAATTAATTTAACTATTCTAATCTCACCGTAAACTTCCACTTCACACAGTTCATTCCATGCATGTTCAGAATAATAAACAGGATAGTTAACATCCATTCTTCCCCGTTCGTTGTAGTATATAACATATTGTCCATGAACAGAACAGTTTATTGACTGGTTCTCTATTGGTGTACCGTTCACTTTCTGTATCTCATGGAAACAAAGATGGCTGTCTTCCTTTGACGTGGTGTTGGACACGTAGAGGAAAAATCCAGCAAATCTGGCATAATATGCACCTGGACCTAAATGATTGATACATATAAATACATACATGAAATATCAGAAGTATTCGATACACTGATAGTACGACGCTTTGTTTAAACAATATTTTATTTAAAAAATTGAATGTGATTGAGTAGCAGGCATGGTCCTCTCCGCCAAATATCAAATAACAAGAGGCCCACAGGCCTTAACGGTCAACTGCCCAAAAACCTACAGACGATTGGACGGACAACCTGATTTCAGTTTATCACCCCCAGCCCACTTTGTTGCCGGGTATTTAATTATTAAAAAGCCTCCCTGCTCATTCCAAAAATCTATTTAATTTCAAATTAATTTAAAAAGCATTAAAGAAGATGTGTTTTATACGTTTACATATAAACACTATGTATAAAGTTTGGGCCCGCCCTGGGGTCAGAACCCCTACTCCTGAGGTCACCAAATTTACAATTTTGGTAGAGGCTCCCCTACTCTATATCGCAAAGCATTTAGTTATTCTTACACATGTGTAGTTGTAGAGAAGGCTCTTGAAAATCGGTAACTTTTTGGCAATTTTCACCCCACCCCAAAGGCCCCTAGGGTGCCTGTAATTTACAATTCATGTGCCGCTTGTCCTAAATATGCTTCATACCAAATTTGAAAAGAATTGGAATCATAGTGATCAAGAAGAAGAAAAAATGGTCAATTGTTAACACATTTCATCACTGACGATTTTGGTCACACCCTAATACCAAAACCCCTACCCCTAGAATCATATAAATAATATACGGTACCAATTTTGATGCACCAGATGCGCATTTCGACAAATTATGTCTCTTCAGTGATGCTCAAACCGAAATGTTGGAAATTCGAAACATGAAAGGGAGACTTTATAAAAGTGAACAATGTAGTGCCAAAGACTGGAGCCAAATACTTCGAAGGATCAGAGCTATGCCTGAGGGAGATAATCCTTAATTTTGATATGAATTTCTAATTTTACTATTGCAATTAAATACATATCCGTATTTCAAGGTAGTAACATAGTACAGAGCAACTGGGCTGTAATTTACATAATAGAAAATTCCCTGTTCATTTTAAATATTCATGCAGTTTCAATTTAATGTCAATAGCATTAAAAAATATGTTTTCAAACGTTTTACATATAAACATTATGTACCAAGTTTACCCCCGCTCTGGGGTCAGAACCCCTGTCCCGGGGATCACCAAATTTACAATTTTGGTAGAAGTATTCCTGCTCTACATCCCTAAGTATTTAGATTATCTCAGACATGTGCGGTGGTAAAGGATATTTTTTTGAAAATTGGTAACTTATTGCTCCGCCCTCACAGGTGCAAGAAATCTGAAATTCACAATTTATGTGCCCCTTGCCCTCAAGATGCTTCATACCAAATTTGAAAAGAATTGGACTGGTAGTAACGAAGAAGTTAAAAAAGCACGACGGACGAAGAAGTTTACTCAGGTGACCTAAAAATATATACATTTGTAATCACCAAGTAAAGTCTTGACATTCGTTTTAAAACAGATGTTATTTTATGACCCCATATTGCACACAATAATTTCAAGATTATTACGGCAATGGTGACGTTTCTATATGACTGAAATATTCTCGAGTGGGACGTAAAAGAATAAATAACTAGTTGTAACAAACACGTATGTCCCCAAACACCTCACCATGTCAGAAATGGTGACAAAGAAACATCGAGACCAAAAATAAACTTCGAATCCTGAATGTAAACTAAAATATAAATGGGGTTTATATCCGACAAACTTTGTGGTGGCCATCTTGAAACAGTTGTAAGTTGGATATAAATAATGCTAATAATAGATATAAACTGTGTGTACCTTCAATTGACAACAGACCCCAAATGGTGTACAGATTGTATAATTTTCAAAATCCCGGCTTTTATACTGGAAATGAATTCAGGATTTTCAAATATCTCTGGAAATAAAATTTGGTTCTAACTAAGAAGCTTAAGGTCTCTAGCGAAGTCCTGGGAAGATCTTGGGGTTTAGAGCTTTTCAGAGTTGGGATTTAATTTATCTATTGTTAAATACGTTACAATAAGTATGGCCACAATTAGGGGGGGTGGTAAATCCGCCTGTGGATTGGAGTACGGGTGATGAGAAATGTTAAATCCACACTCTACAACACTTGTGCCTATATACCATAATAATGTAACAAACTTAAATTACAGTACAGCACACCGTGCCGGTTGACGCCAGGTTTATTTCATCCCACATGGAACATGTAAATAAAGCATCATAGAAATATTGAACATTTCTTATAACATTGCATATTCATAACAAAAAATAGCATAAGCCTCCTTCACCGCCCAGGAAAAACCATAGATAAAAAACAAATTTTGAAAAACCCTATGGAAACCTGTGTATCCGCGGCAATATTGCGGAGCAAGCAAAAATGAGTGGCGGATCCTAACTCTTGTATTATGAAATATGAACAACATTGTCATGAATTTTCCAATAAAGACAAATATGAAAAATACTTGGTTTATTATCCGTCCTGTAGTAGATATCAATGTGACTGATGCTGACCACACTCCCAAGGTCCACTCTCCACGTCGCTGTTGTTTGACCTGGGCCTGAAATTGTACACTGGTTTCCTCCTGCTGAGCGGTCAGTGTATAATCCGTCCACAGCCTTCGCTGCTCCCCAGACCACTTCTTTACCTTCAAAATCATGTTGTTGCCATGCTGATTTCTCTCGTGCTAGATTTTCTATGGAATTGTAAAACATAACAAGTACCATCATTTTCTTCATAATCCCAAGTCAAGAATATCGTCAAGAATTTTCGTGTAATACTTTACAGGATTTACGAGACTAATCACTACTCGTTATATTCACCTATTTTACAAGTATATGTTGGTAAACTTTTCTCGAGTACCAAGATATTTGGTGCCGAGCGAAGCGAGGGACCAAATCGAGTGACGAGAGAAAAGTTTAACAACATACTTAGTACATGTTTTACACGTACTTCTATTAAATAGCCCCTAATATGTATAACAGTTTGTCTGGATTGTAGTTTCAGTTACTTCGGTCAAGATCACAGCATCGATCGGTCTAGTAAGCATCTGTACCAGACATGGGAGGAATTACATTTAAAAGTAATGCATTACATTACCATTACTTCAAGGATTTGGCATTATCATTACCATACTTTTTTAAAGTACTGCATTGCATTACCATTACCTGGATCAAGTAATTCATTACCATTACTTTTTTGTTTTTCAGTCCTCCTCCTACCCACAAATCTCAATGAAATTGTCTTTATCACAAGTAACACATCAACATAAAGACATGAACTATCATTAACAATTTAGTCTTGGTGATTACCTTTAATAACTAGAAAAAATGGGATGTGGCCACATCACACATGGCCCCGGTGGTTGAACCATTAATAGTAGTAGAAGGTTTAGTGATCCTCTGATGATTGACCTTGCTTATATCATGTTCGCAAGATAATTGTTTTAAGAAATAGTCAATAATGACCTTGACTTTTGATCAATTACCTTAACAATTAGTAGATTTTATATTTTCTCCATGGCCAACATTTGTGGAAGGTTTGATGATCCTCGGATGGATGTTGTGTCTTCAACTTGTTCACGTGAATTTTACCCAGTACTCAATAGTACTCTTGACTTTGACCTTGAACTTGAAAATCAATATGGTTCATTTCTCTCCATAGGTAAACATTATGGAAGGTTTAGTGATCTCCTGATAATGTCATTGCTTCTATCGTGTTCACAAGATTTTAGAATAGTCAATAAAGACCTTGACCTTTTAACCCTGATCTTGAACATTCTCTCTCCATGAAAAATGTGTGCAAAGATGATGAATCCTCATGTTATATCCTGCTGTTGTATCTTTTCATAGAGTTCCATATACAAACACACACACAGTATCATGGACTCTAAGCAGTGCTTACATAATCTCTCCACAACCAGTTGCAAGAGGATAAGAATTCTAACACTCTCCAAACCTGTCATACAAGTTTCTGCAAACATTTTTGAGTTACTTCCCTTTTTATAAAGAAAATTCCATAACTCGAAAACGAAAAATCAGATATTTTTCAAAATCGAAATGGAGCTTGCCTGTATGGAGGTATGCACTTTCTAAAAGTTTCAATCTGATTAGTGAAAGCGTTTTTCAGTTATTGCGCGAAAACTGAAAAACACCAATTATTAGGGAAAAAGTTCTATATTTTTGAACCATGAAATCAGAAATTTTCCAAAATCGATAGGGAGGTGACCTCGATAGATATTTACACTGTCCTAAAGTTTCATATTAATTGGTGCAAGTCCTTTCGAGTTATCGCGCGAAAACTGTTTTGTGACGGACGGGACGGAAGGTCGGACGGACGGAAAAGCTGATTATTATAGGGCTCCCGCCGACACTCGGCGGGGCCCTAATGAAAGAGCCTTAGTGAGCGCGATCACAATACCTCACGCGTCCCCACTATGCCATCGTTGACCACTGAACGTCAATTCCATTCAAGCTTTTACTATTTGATTCTTAAGAACTTCCTGGATATACATCAAGAAATGAAATTGTTATCCAGGCGACAACATGCTATAAACAAAAATACATGATATCCCCCAACCCCCGAAAACGAAGAAAAAAAGTCCCTTGATAGATGTCTTTAAAAATCAATTCCATTCATGTTTATACTATTACTAGTACTAACAATTTCTCAGAGTTTCCTGGAAGTCCATTGACAACTGGAAGCGCTATACATGCTACAATATGATACACACAGAAATCCAAAAACGGCTACACCTTCACATATGTCACTAAAAATCAATGTCATCCAAGCTTGTACTATTGCTAACATCTTCCCAAAATTTTCTTGAAATCCACTAAGATGTGAAAATGCTATTCAGGCGACAACATGATATTTAACTAAGTATCCTTCCCAAAAAAGTGGTTCCCCTTGACAGATGTATTTGAAAATCAAGCCCATTAAATAATTTACTATTACTAACATTATCCCAAAGTTTTGCAGAAAACCATCGAAAAATGAAAGCGCTATCCAGGCGACATGTTATGACACACGGACGGACTGACGGGTTAAAAACAATATACCCCAGCAATATATGTAAAGTGTGTACATCTGTATATAAAAGCAATTCAATGTAATGCCAAGTAATGTTAGCATACACCAAAATTTTGAAAGTAATGCCGTTTTTGGTGCTTTACACATTACTAGCATTACTTGATAAAAAGTGATAAGAATAGTTAATGTTGAATCACCATTGGTTAATATTATTAGTGTTTGATTATTGCCTTGCCCCAATGCCAATACGAAGACCCTTATGCAATGAAAAAGGTGACGATAACGATATAAATTTGCACTTCTTCCACACAGCTAGATATAATTTTCCATGGTCTCCTATACAAAAAGGCGAAGTTAACATCGTGTCAAACGTAATCATAATAAAAAAAAAAATATGAAGAAAATAGCAGGCGGGCATAATTATATAGATAGACAAACCTACAGACGGCAAAGCTCATACAAAAACACAGCCCGTCGAAAGACGGATGTTAATTCACATATGTGTACTGCTCTTTTGAATATAGCATTTAAAATTCAGATATGTCAAATCCAATGCTACCTGACCGATTTATTCTGTTCTTTACGGTGTTAGAATTCGCCTCATGTTACGATAGTAAATACACAATACAAAATACACTTCACAAAAGTACTAGATTCACGAAGTAACAATTTAAATTTGACGATTTCTTCTCGTCTGAAATGAAAATAGTTTACACCAAACTGTAATCATAGATCTTACCATAAGCCACAGTGTTCGTCAGAAGCTGTAGTAATTGAACTAGGATGAAAATCATTTTAACACTTTCTCTCAGCAGTTGAAAATCACGACATTTAAATTACATTTTATAATCTTGATGTATTTTCTTCTCGGTATAAAAAAGGAGGAGCATTACACGATTTATTGCCCACGGTATTTATAACTTTTGTGAATGTTTGGTTTACATCCCATTGATAGTTTTTCACTCCTGTTTACGCGAAATCAGCTAAAGGTAAAGTACCATAAATTTGGACATATCCTGGGTCCAGTGATTTATTTTAATTGGTAACGCCTGCCGCGACTCGGGAACTCCGTTTGTGAAGTAATATCAGAAAGATCCCATGATTCTCACTTCTGAATGCCGATCATTTGACATGGATAACTCCATATGTTTAGCTTTGACACGGCCAAGACGCGAGCGGAACTCGAACTTACGACCTCCCGGTTTCGTTGACTAGCTATTGCGTCCAGTAACAATAAATCAATTTATTCTGGTCATCCCTAAAGGAGGTTTACAGTCGATCTTAATCTTGCAAACTTTTTTCCAAATCTGACCTAAATAACATATCAAATATCATAAACTTACAATATTGAAATCAAAATTTTAAATTCAACAAATCTATTGAAATAATTTTCGTGAAGAAAAGTTTCCATGGTAGTTGTTATAAACCAGCAGCATTTCTCATATTTGTATTACATAAATATTGAGCTATACACTGTACCAGGAAGATAGCTCGATATTCATTAAAATATATTACGAAAATATTCACAGACGAGGAAGAAATAAACATACATTGCATGAGTATAAATAATATTTTGTTGATTTTATTTTTGATATGTAATAATAACGGGAATTTAGAAAATCAAACGATGCTATTTTCAACAGACTACAGTTCCTAATTAAATATACTTTGATATATAGATAATGTACATGACTTCATAACTTGTTCACTCCGTGGTAGCAAATCAGAAATATACTTCCTGACTGACAATTGCTAAAAAAACAACATTTGCTGAAGTTTATTATAGCCTTATCAAGTGTTCTTTAAACAAATATACCAGTGTCGCATCGCGTTGTATCAATATCTCAGGTAAAAACGTGACCTTTACCCCTGCATTAGATATTTTCTAGTGTTGACTTTTAACTGCCGCAGTATTATACCTGTCCACCACCAGACGCGAGGTAATGTGATTTAGTGTCATACAGTACATATAGACCCTATGTTGTTATAGTAATATTAAACAGTCACTATCTCTGAAGGGAAAATAACGCTCTAATATAGATTGTGGAGTACATTTGCCGTAGAAAATATGTGTTTGTATTTCATATCCTTTTATCAAAAAATATTATACAACATTATCGACATAGAGGGGGCATGGACATAGTGTGAACTTATTTTTTTTTAATTTGATTTCCCCGTCTTTAATGTATCAATGCTGTAAGGTATTTCTAATGGTCAGCAAAAATTAGACTGCGAGTTGTGGAGGTGCAAGGGTCATAAAGCTTTCACAATGATTAGGTTCCTGCTTCATGTATGTTCTTGTTTAAATATAAATTGCTTAATAGAAAATTTGTTAAAAAGGAATATGGTGTGATAAACTCTAGAAATAGATCAATTGTATTCATAAATAACATGCAATGTAAAAAAAAATAATGCGTTAAACATGTTTTACTACTATGTGTACCCGTTTTGTATTTTATCTGACAAACACAATT
>CAJDSM010016550.1:44226-55149 GCA_903981925.1 Ostrea lurida | reverse complement strand
TGTTATTTATTTCTTTTTCTCAAACAAAATAAACTATTTTAATGATCTATATTAATTTGTCATTATCTGACCTATCACCTATGGAGAGGGCTTACATAGGCATTGCGCCTGCTGTCCAATCCAATTTATGTATGTTTTACATGAACAACTATTGTTCAAAACAAATATCTACAGTACTTCCATGTACTTTATGTATTTGTTAGTAAACTTACAGTACACTTTGTATCGCTTCGACAAGTTCAACGTTCGCCGTATCAGGAACGTTTTATGCACGACACGAACACTATCGATCAGAAACTGACATGCAGGTAAGCCTTGCCTTGAAGGTCAAAATAATTTTTAAAACAATTTCTAGAACTTAGAAAAATCTGTGTAAAATCTGCATGTTCGATCTAGTAGGACCATAAAGACGCTGTATTTACGCCTAGTACCACGCACCTGAAGTATGGATAGCAATACCCATGCACCCACCCGCCAATCTCTAAAGCTTACAAAAAGCGTGAAACGGTATCGTAAATTGAAGTACTTAATTGAAATGGGAATAAGATAGACGTACTGTACTTTATCATGATCTTAGAATATTAGAAAAATGATGTGAAGACTGGTTACTTCAATTTAATTAATCCAAATAAACCCAAGATTTTATTTTTTGGTAAATCAGCACATAACCAGATTTTCAAGGTTGTCAATTAGAATTTGTTTCATCGCATAAGGACCCATAAGCACCTTGGTTTTATTTTTCAGACTATTTGAAATGGTCTGTGTACATTGATAATATTGTAAATCAGGCTTATAAAAAGTTAGGATTGATTAAGAAACTTAAAATTTACTCTATGTAGAGAAAAAAAATCAAACTTTTGTAAGACCAATATAAGAATATGCTTCAGTGATATGGGGTGGATGCGCAATTTCAGGTATGGAAAAATCAGAAAAAGTTCAACTACAAGCTGCAAAATTTTACAACCGGTTTGTCTAGTTTGGCATCAAAAGAATCTATACTTTGAAACGGGTTGGGAACCTTTAAACGAAAGGAGAAGAAAAGCGAAATTAATCACAATGTATAAAATGCTCCATAACACAATGCCTCAATATTTATGTGATAATATAGTCAATTTTAGGAAAAATATTCAATACAGCACTCGAAATGAAGAAAAATGTATAGACTCGAAATTTACAAAAATCCTTTCATTCCAAATGTCATTTTTAAATGGAATGCTTTACCAAATGAGGTAACAAAACCTTCGTCAATCAGTCAATTTCGAAGAAGCATATCGAATATTGTCAAAAATAGCCCTGGTCCAAAGCATTTCAAATTTTGAAAACGCCTTTTTTTTTTTCTTTTTTTTTTTTTTAAAGATTTACCAGACTTTATTTTATAGCATACAATTATATTCTAGGATACCCCCTCATAATGCTTAAAGCCGCATGGGTAAAACGAATCTATAATGAAAAACAATCATCCTTAAAATCATTCTTTAATTCATGTCTTTTGAAAAAATTCATTACATCAGAATATCTTCTTAAGGAAAATGTAACCAGTACCGATGAAATAAAACAAATATTCAAGTCATTACCAACATTTTACTGCGAAGTATTCAGTACATTTAATAAATGTAAACACAAAATACATTGTACTTGACATAAGAAAAATTAATAACCAATATGGTTAAACAACATGATTCGATTTAAATGTAAACTTCCCTTCTATACAGATTGGATGAAGAGTGGAGAACAAATATTCAAGTCATTACCAATATTTTACTGCAAAGTACTCATGCAGTACATTTAATAAATGTAAACATAAAACACTTGACATAAGAAAAATGAATTAAATTGTTAAATTAGTATAAAGTTTGGGGAAGTTTTGACATAACGCATATATGGAAGTGGCCAGTAGGTTAGCATTCCTCTAAAACATGGGCAACATGACTGACACAATGACTGATACTGGAATTAATACTGATATAAATAAGGAGTGCGTAAATTAAACATGGGCACCATGACTGACACTGGAACATGGGCAATATTGACTGACACTGCATGGAACAAATACTGATATAAACCAACTAGTGCGTAAATTGTGCGATCATTTGGTAATGAAGTGAATATTGGACAAATGAAGCATAACAGATGCATGATCCAATTATCGGTGTAAAATGCATACCATCCACTAATTTTGCAATAATGTTGAGGTGGTTTTTCTGTTTGTTTGTGGGTTTTTTGTTTGTTTGTTTGTTGGGGGGGGGGTGTTTGTTTGTTGTTTTTTTTTTTTTTTTTTTTTTGTTTTTTGGGTGGTGGGTTGTTTGTTTGGGGTTTTGTTTTGTTGTGGTTTTTTTTTTGTTTTTTTTTTTTTTTGTTTTTTTTTGTTTTGTTTTTTTTTTTTTTTTTTTTATTCTTTTTCTTTGTTGTTTTTCACAACTGCAAAAATGTGAAACATTTCATTTCGATATAATTATGTTCATACTTTTTAAGATTTATCTATTAAAAAAATATAGGAAATCTATGAAATTACTTGCATTTGAATTTGAGAGTCTTCCAACAGCAGTACATTTTAATAACATTTAAAAAAAAAAAAGAATTACAATTTAACACACAACAGAATACAGGTGTATAAGGAAACAAAGATAAAGTATATAACCATTGTTGGTTAAATTATAATGTATCAATTAAAGTAACCAGGATATGATCTATAGAGTGTTTGCTTAATTTCTTCCTCAATTGCGTTTTATACAAAATGGATTTCTTTCTTACATGATTGAATAATTCCGATGGAGCCTCTAAATGGCTGAGTTCCCACACAGTATAGGGGAGAAATTCGCCTACCTGTGCCTCCCACGTGAAAATGGTCTCATCGAATCATATGACTAGGTCGTGCACACTAGTTGTAAACAACAATGGTTGACCATACAGGAGCTAGCGGATTTAGAGGACGCCCCTCCCCTCTTTCGCTATAATTTGCAGGGTTTTGCTGACATGTAAAGATCATGCAAACGCTGCACATAACACTTGACTTTCACACGTGTCCCCTCCCTCTTCGGAAATCCTGGATCCGCCACTGTCATGTTTATTTCGATAGCTGGTTTCTATGTTTTGAATTGTTCAACCATTTACTTCTCAGGTATATAGCTGGTAACGCAACGTCTCAACCTCCACAAGAGCGATCGGAGATGTCTGACCTACGCCATGGTTACATTATTTAAAGTCTTCAGCTGGATTCAGGATCCACCAATATTTAATGAGGATTTCTTTAGACCAAGATATACCTGTGTACCAATTTTCAAAGCGATCTGACCATTAGTTTTTGCATAGTAAGTTGCTAACAGATATAATTAAAGCAATACACACTGCCGATTTTATAACTTCCTTGGCGGAGAGCAATCAGAAATATTTGACCTCCGCCATGGTTAGATGAAAGTATTGAAGTATATGTATTCCGATCGCCACCAATATCCAATGGGGATTTCCATCTGTGTACCAATTTTCAAAGCGACCTGAGGTTTTGCATGAAGTTGCTAACTGACAAATAGATTCCACAGGTGCTTGGGTTTAGGACCCCCCCCCCCCCAACCTAGAACATTTTTTTTCAATTATTTGTTGTTGAAAATATCTGTAATACATGTCAACAATGTCTTGCATATATAAGAACTCCAAAATAACTCAAAATACCCCCCCCCCCTTTAAAAAAAATTCTTTCGATGTTATAACACAACGTATCGAAAGAGGGTATTTTTTATTAGGGCTTATTTTGAGTTATTTTGGATTTTTTAGGTATGCAAGACATTGTTGACACGCATTACAAATATTTTCAAGAACAAAATAATTTTGAACAAAACTGCCCTAGGCTATTGGGAGTGGGGGTACCCGTGATAAATCCACGAACAAATGAACTCCCTGGCGGAGGTAGAGTGAATTTTACCGGGGAATTTTATAACTACCTTGGCGGAGGTAAAAATGTCAACTGTCGTATAATTCTGTAGTTTTGTTCCTTGAATGAAGATATCTGATGCATAGGGCAGGTATCCCCCCCCCCCCACTCAATCACAGTAACTAATATTATGAATTTTTAAAAATCAACCGTACGCTACATTTCTTTTCGGAACCCACTTTGCTGGCTAATAACCGATTATACAAATTAAAATAAAACATTTGACACAATATCAAACATTCAAATATATATACATCTCCTGTGCGTTTGAAATGGAATGGTTGTCAGACAAGATATTTATAGAAATATTTAACAAAAATAGTAAAGTTTTGAAGTAAATTAGTTTTATCGGTGAACAATTGAAATGTTTACGGCCATTGACAGGAAATTAAATTGTCTCGCCATTGTTATTATTTGATCAGTGTTAACAAATCCATGTGTAATATATTTTTGACATTTAAGACACAGTTCGCGACGATAAGTTATATTTGCAGAATTAAAAGTATTCATATCTTATGCATGTTATAGGCGAGAGACGAAGATTTATTTTTTCCCCGGATCCATATTTCAGGATATCAACATTTTTGATTGTGCATTGTTTTGGGAATATATGAAATTGATTGCTTTTCTTTATATTTACTTTTCCTAACTTGTTCATTTGTTCGAATGTACATTTCAAAACGTACAAAATCGGGTAGATCTATACATGAATGAGCTCCAGATGGATAGAAGTGCTTGATAAACTTGATCACTATCGGAAAACGCGACATTGTTTTAGAGGGGTGGAACTTCTAGCTCTCTTTTTTCCCCCTTAATTTATTATTATCATCATTATAACTGTCCTTTTCTTCTTCTTTTTGGTGATGGGATTTTTCTTGTTACTCTTTAAAAGGAAAAAATAAACAAAATAAAGAAGTTATATCATGTTATACTGCATGCATTCTGCAGCTTTTGACTTTGATATAACTTGTTCAGATTGCCAACACGTCGTCAAAATCTACTTCCTTTAGATACATTCCAGAATGAAAATGATATAGCTTGGGCCCGCTAAACCATCATTTCTTTATATAGATGTATCAATGAGGATATATAACACCAGGTGAGTGTAAGTTGTCCCGTTTATCTGTTGTTATATATAGAACCACTCTCTGTTCTGACATTAATTAATTTTATATATCTTGCTAAATAGATATATTGTATTTAAACACTGCATCGAAAACAAACTTTATGTTTGCTAAATAAAGCCCTTCTAACATCATTGTGCAAAGCTATTTCTAAAACTACGGAGGTTGTTAAATATCGTGATTCTGAAACTAGATTTTGTGATATAACTTTGATGACTGTGATTGATGATTAATTAAAATCCATTTAATGTGATTGATTCTGATACCTGCCCTCCTTACACAGAAGGTGTTATATAAAACAAGTGTGTCGTAGGAGATCCACTTCATTGAGGCAGATGGGAACTTGAAAGACCAATGACACTCTATTGTAAGGTAAGCGCTGTAAAGTAACCGTATTCGTTACTGCTTAGACCAGTTGACCTTTGCTGACCCCTATCGGTTTCTTTTATCTCTTGTGTTGTCTGTTGTTGTAGTTGTTTTGTTTGTTTGTTTGTTTTTGTAGATGTATATTTGTTTGTTTACTTTGGTGGTACGCACTTTTTGCGACAGTTGGACTGTATGATATTTGATAGTCTTCCACCCCCTTCCACTGCTACTATAGTTAACCGTTTAGTTCTATGCACGAATCACATTGCTCACGGTATGTTATGACTGAACAGACATATAGTGCCCAATGCACGTTATATGGCAGTTTTCATCTTGTACAGGAATAAATGAATACATGTACTCACATACAATGATCCCGGCGTGCCATCGTAGTTCCTATGTAGGGGTCTCAGAGAAGGGGTGTCATGCAGGGTTGTATCGTATAAGATGCGATTCACATTTTGCTCTCTTTGTGAATTGTACAATTTTGGCCAAAACGTCTGAAATTCTCAAATATCGATAGGCCCATAAAGTAAGGACATTCATGATAATAAGTCAATCAAATTACTGACTACAATTCTTGAAATTGCTTTGTGTGTTGTCTTCAATGCTTACTGAAAAGCTGGGATCTCGGTACCGTCTAAAGGCCGGGGTCTCGGTACAATCTAAAGGTCAGAGTCTCGGTACTAGGTACCGTCTAAAGGTCGAAGTCTCGGTCTTTCTAAAGGTCGGAGTCTCGGTACCGTCTAAAGGCCAGAGTCTCGGTACCGTCTAAAGCTAGGCTGCATGCGGTCTCGGTACCGTCTAAAGGCTGCATGCGGTCTCGGTACCGTCTAAAGACTGCATGCGGTCTCGGTATTGTCTAAAGGCTGGAGTCTCGGTACTCGGTACCGTCTAAAGGCCACAGTCTCGGTATATACCGTCCAAAGACCCGATGCCATTATCAGAGTGTCCTTTGTCATTTTCGGAAGGATCGGGGACATACTGTAAATCGCCAACGAAACCTTTGTCTGACATCAATCTGTTGATGGAATACATCCAGGAAACTCAGTCTTGACGAAATTCAACCAATTAGGAGAAAGACTGGGATTATACGTAATGTCCTGATAATGTACAACCAACGTTAAACTTGCCGATGCGATGTAAAGAGTACTGTAATATTTTTGTAATGGCAAATGGGTTTTATACTGGACTCGGTCTATGTTCAGTGAAACAAGGCAGACTTTGGGGACGATTTTTATCTAATGTTATTATTCAAATCATCAACTGTTAATCATATATCTCGTATCCGAATTCTTTTCCCAACGTTATGAATAAAATTAGAACTCTTAGAAATATCCCTTCTGTTTAGGTTAATCAAATATTGATACTTTAGGAACAAAATTAACATCTCGTTAAAGAACAATATTGATTTTGTCATTTATTGCCGGTATAAGATTGTGGTTTACGCTAAACAGATTTCTCTTGAATGCTAAATTTAGCATTTGTGCTTCATAATGAAATCTTTTTCTATAGAAATAAACTGTGTATTCGGGTTCCTCCCTTTTACCTTTCAAGACATGAATCAAATTCTTATTACCTATTTAGATTCTCGCTAATTTACAAATCCTGAAAGAAACAGATCTCCAGAAGTATAAAAATCAGATGGTCCGTATGAAGGACTGGAAGGGTATAAAATAAAATAGTACACAATGAAATGAAAATTCAAAACGAACTATCATTAATGATGATTGAACCATCATTACGTCCGCTAGATGGCGCTCTAGTCATTATGATCGGCCGCAGGCCGCAGGAGCGGCCGATCTATTTGTGATTGTGTTAGAAAGAGCTCATGGGGAAAGGGAAAGTCTTTGTTTACTGTTTCGATAAGTGATTCTTTATGAATAATGTGTGTAAAAGTTCTGAGAGAAATGTTTTAGAAATTTGTATAAATATAAGTATTAATAAATGCAATCGATGCGTTTTATTCTTATTCATTATTCAACGAATATTATGAATTTACAATTTTATACGAACTCTTTACAACAAGTACTCCCCGGAGTGTCAGTGTATAAAATATAGAAGCAGTAAATTGCAGGGTTTCCAGAAATTGATTTGATAAATGAATATAGAGAAAACAAGTTATTTTGGTTCTAGTATGTTGCTGCTTCGAATATTTTAATTCATGTACATGTATATCTTGATTACTGCTTTGTATAAAATCTCAACCTGCAAATCAGATTTGTATTCAGTATAGCCAGTCCAGCAAATAACATTGTCATTATCACGTGACACACATATCCCGGGCATGCCTTTCATTCTGTTTACATTAACAACAACAATTTCTGCACTTTTTTGACACTCAGAATCTTAATATTATTTGTTCCATTTGCACATCATCGCCACGATGCTTTAACATTTCAGAATCTCTATTGCAATTTGCCTTAAGCGTGCATGGGTGGATTTAGGATTTCAACGAAGGGCGTGGAAAGAGTATGTTGGTCGTTTCTGTGTTTCTTTGGAAATATCTTGCCTCTAATATTTAAAAATTTTGCGGCCGATTTGATGCTTTGCATCAAACTTTTTTTTGTCATGATATATACTGTGATAAAATTGTATTCAAAACCATTTGAAAAGCAAATGCGAATATTAATAAATGAATCCCTCTCCTGCTTTAAAATGGTCTTTGTGCAACAAAGTATACTGTAAAGGACTTTAATTTCGCGGTGCTAAAATTTCGCGATTTTTTTATCTTTAAGCATTTTGCGATGGTTTGATTTTGCGGATAGTAAATATTCTAAGCTGGAATCATATAAACCCAAATACAATGAACAGCACTTCGCGATGGGTTTATAGTACATATGTATATATTATATCGAGAGAAGTCAGCTTCTTTGAGAACACAGTGGTTTTTCTTCATTTTCAAAGAGACATGGTAATTTCAATGGAAATGTTACAAATGAAGTATTCTGAATTTCATATAAATAGTTGAAGTAAATAATTGACTGTATTTATATACTGGTTTCTTATAGATAATATTTATGTAGTCTTTTGGAGACCAGGTCTTCCAACAATCCGTTGGTATTTCCTATGGGCACTAACTGTGCCCCCTTATTGGCAGACTTTATTTTTATTTCTATGAAGCAGAATTGTACAAAACTGTTACGGGATAAAAGCAAAAAAACTTGCCGCGTCCTTCAATCTTACATATAGGTATATAGATGATGTGATATCAATTACAATTCATAATTTTCACAATTATGTCCATTTGTATATCCGAAGAAACTCGATATAAAGGACACCACAGAATCTGACAGATCTGCTTCATATTTGGATATTTTACTAACATTGTTCTAAGGCAGACTGACAACTACACTATATGATAAGCGTGATGACTAAAAACTTTGCAATCGTCAACTTTCCCTTTCATTTGTAATATACCACTATCACCATCTTATGGTGTGTATGGTCTCGAGTTGATTCAATACGCAAGAGATGCTTATGCGTATGCGATTTTTTTTAAAGCGAGGCCAAAAATACTAATAAAA
The DNA here is from genome assembly GCA_903981925.1 of Ostrea lurida. Taxonomy (NCBI): domain Eukaryota; kingdom Metazoa; phylum Mollusca; class Bivalvia; order Ostreida; family Ostreidae; genus Ostrea; species Ostrea lurida. The sequence continues at coordinate 46,207 of CAJDSM010016550.1, read as the reverse complement.
AAGTTGAAGTTGCAGGTCATAACGATCTCGTTTAAAGTCATCATTTCGCAATTCTACGGTCGCTATAATGACCTTGTTTGCGATACAAAGTATCAACTAAGTCATTGTTGACAGATTTGTTTCATATCCTTGTTAGACTGTCATTTTTCCTACTAGATTTGACTACCGGTAATTCCGTTTACTTTATTTCGGGACTACGGGCTCACGCGGGTGTGACGGTCAGCAGAGGATGCATACCCTCCATGGACCTGATCCTGCCTTCGCTTTGTCGAAGGTCGTGTGCCCAACACTCGGATTTTGTATGTGTTTTTTTTTTGGGGGGGGGTTATTACGTTTGAATACTTTTGTTACTTCGCCATTTTATATAATTCAAGTTACGGTTACACTGTTATTATTTTCAACATTTTACATAAGACACATACTAGTACCTCGATATTGCAGTTGTGCCGGGGGTAGAAGTTGGGAAATTTCGTTTGAATAGGCCTACAGCCTACGGCGAATTCATAATTTCGAGCAAACACTACTTCCTTACCCCAGAAATGTTAATTGTATCGTTTTGGGGTTTCAGATTCGTACCTTTTTAATGAAAAACAGATACTCTATAGTAGTAACTCCCCGCCTCTTTCTGTTGCCTAGATACCCCCCCCCACTCCCCGCCTCTTTTGTTGCACTGATACCCCCTCCCCCACACTCCCCGCCTCTTTTTGTTGCCTCTCCCTCCTCTTTCTTTTGCCTAGATACCCCACTCCCCGCCTCTTCTGTTGCCCAGACCCCCCCCCACTCCCCGCCCTCTTTTGTTACCTGGATCCCTCCCAGAAGGGGTAATTTTCAAATATTACTAGGGATTATATTGAAGACATTTACAATACTGACTTTTTTCGATAACCCTAAATATCAAATACTACTGTTTTATTGTTTGGATGGGTTGGTTTTATGCTGTTTAACATATTTCACTCATATGGAGACTTATCCATTGCCGGTGATCTAGAGGGGCTGCATACCTTCATGTGTTTTCAAAAGTGAACAAAATTATTTCTTAGGTAACACCACTGTGAATAACTAAACCCACTATTGTGAGGCCATGATTGTTTCTGGGCTTTTTGATTTATTCATATCTCCAATATTTGATAATGTAATCGTTTGAATAGGTGAAATTTTTGTACATTCACCGTGTAATTATCTTACCCACCCTTCCCCCCAAAATTGTGTCTACCATGAACAAAAAGCTATTCAACTGTTTTTTGTTTCAAAATTTGAGATATTAGAAAAATCAAATGACAACGAGTAATTCTGTGGTTCTTGGACGCAAAGTCGCGTGCTATAATCAAGCAAAAGAATTAATTAACTATGCATATTAACAAACAAACGAACAGGCCCAGGTAACTAAATTTCTCAATGTTTGATCAATGATACGTCCGATTGTTTATCAATCACAGGCTCATTAATAAATTCCAGGTAAGAGGAACAGTCTCCCCGATTCTCATAATTCACAGACAGAAAAGGAACATGACGGAGATTTAGGAGACGAAGCAGTGTAAATATAGCACCACGCATTATGTTGATGAGGAAAACATGTAAATAGTTATTAAATGTCAATGCCTTGTAAGCTGATACCTGTATATATTAATTAACCGTTTATAACGGAGATCCGAGACCATGTTTACGTCAAAAAAAGGAAAGAATTGATAAGTAAATGTACATCATCTCCGTGACCATATTTCGGATCCACCCTTTATAATGCCTCACGTGACCAGATTTCGGATTCTCCCTTTATAATTCCCCCACGTGACCAGATATCGGATCCTCCCCATTAATAATTCCCCACGTGACCATATTTCGGATCCTCCCTTTAAATGCCTCACGTGACCAGATTTCAGATTCTCCCTTTATTAATTCCCCACGTGACCAGATATCGGATCCTCCATTAATAATCCCCACGTGACCATATTTTCGGATCCTCCCTTTATAATCCCCACGTGAT
>CAJDSM010016550.1:0-37322 GCA_903981925.1 Ostrea lurida | reverse complement strand
GGTTTTGAAAGCATTATTGAAGATAATTGTAAAACAATTGTATATTAGATATGCTAGACTAGTCATATTATGTATGTTACCTACTTACAATCTTCAAAGTTTATTGCGAGTTGTCGGATTATGTACTCACATTGATTTAATCAGTGAATGGGTCTGGTACTTATAAAGGTTAGAGAACATTTGGATTGACAGTTGTCGGCAATGTATCAAAAATAGTGAAGGTAAAAAAAAAGTTTAATTTTATTAAAAAAAATCTTGTCATGTTTTTTGTAACAACATTATCCAGTTCCTTGAATAAATTAGTTTGTATATTCAGTGTCATTGAGACCACATCCTAGTATAAAAACATTCAAGAAAGATATACAAAACAATCTTGATTATTCACAAGCATTACACATTGTAATTGGCTATATTTTCTATGTGTGAATCTGAGACCAAATTAATGGGAGTGGAAATAAAATTTATATTTACATCATCATAAATTTTAAACGAGAAATATGTATGGGGCCCTCTACTAGTATATACAGGGCCAAATTATTCGTTTTTATGAACTTGCCACTTTGTTCCACCTTTCGATTTTCAATAGTATTGTATTTGATTTGATTAAGAGTGCATGCACTTTTGTTGTGTAACTTTTGGCAAAGAATGTTATATATCTCGTTGTAGTTTAACTAATCCAAACTCTACAGCATTGTGATAGAATGGCATATGTATCAGTATATGTATAGTTCATAAAGACATTGTTTAAACAACAAATTAGCCTTAGCCATACTACGATTACAATGTAACAGTGCACAGCAATACCAAGACTGTGTCTTTGAGATGGCGAAGACCAAACTTTATTTAGAAATTTGAGTTGGAGTTTTTTATCTGTTTTACATACATCCTAGCGACCTCAACTTTGATACTATACGCGAGATGAAGTGCAATCTTAAAGGATTTCATTAAATATATATTGACTATGTACTGATGCTATCTTTTAGTATAAGCGATTCATGTTATCATATGATATCAGCACATGTCACTGGAGCAGTCATGAAGTTTGCCAAACTTGCTCGTAAGGATCATTTATTGATTAAAGCAGAAAAATATTGTTTTGACATTGGAACAGTACTATTCCTTTTGAAAAGGACACTTTTAGTGCTTTAATTCATGGAGGTAATCGTTATTGCTTTTGGTGGAAGTAATGCAATATCACAACAAATCAGGATCAAATCCAAATCGGGTTTTGATCTGAAAGTTATATAATGGTCTCTTTGTGATATGATTTCGAGCCTGCCATACGTCAACTTCACTGTACCCGGGGTATATTCACCACTATCCACCTTGCATATAGTGGTTTTATGTCTTCTGAAACTGCATTTGAATAGAGCAAGAGCTTGTTCTACATAACGATCAGTTTTGAAATTGGGGATAGGCTTACTGACAAACAAGATAAACATTGCAGGGTTTTAACGGTCTCGGTTTGGGCATATTCTAGTGGTCGATGCCTATTACGTTTCATACCTAGTACTGTGGCCGTTCTTTAAATACTACTGATTTGACACGGATTACTCCATTTACTCCGACCAAAATAAGGGCTCACGGCGGATGTGACTCGCCCTTTGATGAGATGAGAGAGAGAGGCGGGGGTTCTATTTGTTCAATCTCAACAATGACCATGTCAAATTGAATCGGATTGATCATTCTCCGCTCATTAAACTTAAAAAAAATGATGCTTTTGTTGCTTGTGATACGCCTTATATACAAATTGGTTTGTAATTAATTCAGAGACATGATTTCAAAACTGAATGATTTATTGCGCATCAAGTACGAATGTGAAACAGAGCAGGTGCGCCATAATTGCAAATGATTAATGTATATTTTCATTTTTAATTAAGATGCAATTTGCCGATATACGGAATGCAGCAACTTTTTTGTAGTACAAATTTAATTTGTGTATTGTGTCATGTCTAACGTAATCATATTAATATTACCCAAATTGTATTTTGGTATAGTCAGGAGTAACATATAAACCAAAAACAGAATTTGAATATCCATCGAATTTTCGTAAGCTTGGAATTTTTATAGTTCATCAATTTAGGAATGCACACGTGTAGATACAAAATATATCAAGCTGATTTGAAATACTTATTATTATATATTATCAAAGCATGTTTCAAGCAATGGACCGATTTTTTTAATTTTAAAAAAGAGTTGCAGAATAGTGTCGTCAGATGACACTTTTAAAACGATAAAAATTCCAGTCTGCATTCAATGACGGCGGAAAAGCAGGGGAGAGGAGGGAGAGAGGGATGAGAGGAGCCTTTTACTATATTGACTGAAATAAACAATAATCAAAACAAATCAGAAAAGCATGCTCCATTACGACCGCCACCTGATCATCCGAGCTCACACGTAGAGCACGAATAGACCCAATGCAATTCCGATAAATATATCTTCGCACATGGCAAAAGCCTCTTTAGTAAAAAAGTGAACGCCACGAAATCCATAAATTAAAAATAAAAAAAACTTTAGTAAATAAATTTAAAAAAACCTACAAGCCCAAAACAAATTAAAACAATTGTTTAACTCACTAGCAATAACGATTCAACGAAGCAAAAGAATGAACAAATTCATAAAAACTTCTCTCAAAAAATTCCGAAACTAAAACAAAACCGCACCCACCAAATTTAACCTAGCAAAAAGTACATCATATAATCATCGTAAATATCTCGTAGCAATTCGAGATAACATTGCCAGAACACCGGCCTCTATTTACCGAACTAATTAAAATTATAGGTGTGCCTTGAACGAAACACTAAAGCCTTTTCGCTACTCCTTGATGCCAAATCGAGATCTAACCACACCGTATAAGCAGATACTAGCGAGCCGGGTTACCTCCTCCGTAATGTCGTCTTATCACCCGCATATTACGACCAAAGCAACAAAAAAAACCGTAAACTGCAAACACAACAATCTCCCGAACCGCAGGAACCCGGAGAACGCGCAACAATATATGCCAATCACCCAAACTGTACATCTCCACCTTCCTTTTTCATGATCCACCTCTCATATCGTCCCACCACAAACTGAAGAGCGATGAGGCTCCATTACCTCTACCATCGCATGATAATAATCATGGCCCAGGTCTACGGATTTCTGCCAAATAGACCCAAGACAATACATATTTTTTCTTAATTCGCGCAGCTTCCTTTTCTAGTGTCAGGTCTACGACTTCTAGCACTAAACCCAAGTATAATTTGATTTAAACCTAGATTCGCGCAGTTTCTTTTCTAGTGGCAGGTCTACGATTTCTAACATCCAAGTAATAATTTTATAGTTTAAATTCAGCGCAAGTTTCATATTTCAGTGGCAGGTCTTACGCATTCTTGCAAAATAGCCAGTATATTTTGTTAAATAAATCGCGCAGTTTCCTTTTACAGATAAACTGCGCGAATTAAACAAAATATACTGGGTTAGCAGAAGTCGTAGACCTGACACTGAAAAGGAACTGCGCGAATTAAACAAAATATACTGGGCTAGCAGAAATCGTAGACCTGCCAGATATTACACAGGTAGAAATACCCATCGCTCTTCAGGTGTACGAAATGGACATGAAAAGTGGAACAGCAAAGTGCGGTCCCGTCTCCTGCGCGGGAGAGTGGGCAGACGCCGGCGTACATACGGAAAACGACATTACGGAGGAGGTACCCCTCGCAGACTGCTTATACGTGGACGATTTGGCACAAAGAGACGAAGGCTATTTCGTTCAAGGCAACCATATCGGAAAGGAGGCGTGTCTGGAAGATCTCGATTGCTACGATATTTAACGAGAATAGAGACTTAGTAAATGTGGGAGCGGTTATCAGGAATAAGAGAGTTAGCATCATTGCTTCGTGAATCGTATTGCTGAGAAACATTGTTAATGCTTGTAGGTTTTAATTTATTACTAAATTTTTTTTTTAATATATCGTGCTTCACTTTTTCTAGAAGAGGCTTGCCATTGAAAATCAAGCATTGTCTATCTGTCTCTAGCTCATATCAGTGGCGCAATGGCATGCTTCTGAATTTTGTTTGATTATTGTGTATTTCAGCAATAAGTAAAGCTCTCCCCCGTCATGAATGCAGAGCGGAAGTTTATCGTTTTAAATAGTGCACTGACGACACTTATCTGCACCTTTTTAAAACGGCCGCTGAAACATGGCTATAATATATAAATAAGTTTCAAAAATCAGCTTTATATCTTTGTATCGAACACGTGTGCAATTCTAAATTGATGAACATAAAATTCCAAGTCTTAGAAATTCGAGGATACAAATTCTGTTTGGTTTATATGTACTCCTGACTTAAACCAAAAATACATTTGAGGAAATTAAAATGGATTACGTTAGACATGACACACATACACAAATTAAATTTGTACTACAAAAAGTTGCTTGCATTCGTATTCGGCAAATTGCATCTTATTAAAAATGAAAATATCATTAATCATTTGCAATTATTGCGCACGTCAATTCGATTGATGCGCTAATAAATCATTCAGTTGAATATGTCTTGAATTATTTACAACAATTTTGTATATAAGGCGTACACAATGCACAAAACATCCATTTTTTTTTAAGAAGAGCGAGAAATGATCATCGATTCAATTGACATGGTCATGTTGAGTTGACCAAAGATACCCCCCCCTCTCTCTCTCTCTCTCTCAAAGGGCGGTCACATCCGCCGTGAGCCCTTTATCTTGGTCGGGTAAATGGAGTAATCCGTAGTCAAAATCAAGTGTATAAAGAACGGCCCAATGATAGGTATGAAACGTATAGGCATACGACCATAGAATATGCCAAACGAGACCGTTGAAAACCCCTGCAATGTTTAACTTGTTTGTCAGTAGCCTATCCCAATTTCAAAACTGATCGTATGTAGAACAAGCTCTTGCTTATCAAATCAGTTCAGAGACATAAACACCACATATGCAGGTGATAGTGGAATATTACCCGGGTACAGGAAGTTGACGATGGAGCTGAAATCATATCTACAGAGACATTATATAACTTTCAGATCAAACCCGATTGGATTTGATCCGATTGGTTTGATTATTTGCATACTCATCAAAAGCATACTGATACCCAAGAATTAAAGCACTAAAAGTGTCCTTTTCAAAAGGAATAGTACTGTTCCAATTGTCAAAACAATATTTCTGCTTTAACAATAAATGGATCCTTGAGCAAGTTTGGCAAACTTCACTGCTGCAACATGTGCTGAGTGACATAGACACATGAATCCATAATAAAAGAATACACAGTACAAGTCAATTTATTTAATAAATCTTTAATTTGCACCACTCGGTATAGTAACAAGCTGAGGTCCTGGTATGATGTAAAACAGATAAAAAATTTCCCAACTAAATCTAAATAAAGTGTTGCTTCCCTAAAACACATTGGCTATGCTGTCGTTACTAGGAACGTTATGGTAAGGGAATTTGTTTTAACAATGCTTTATATCATACATATACTGTACATATGCCATTTTTCACAATGCTGTAGATTTGGATTAGTTTCAACAGCTATTATAACATCTTTTGCCAAAATTACACAACAAAAGTGCATACTCTCTAACAAATCAAATACTAACTATTGAAAATGAAAGTGAAACAAAGTGGCAAGTTCATAAAAACGAATAATTTGGCCCTGTATATTACTAGTAGAGGGCCCATACATATTTCTCGTTAAAATTTAGTGGTTGATGTAAATTAAATTTTATTTCACTCCCATTAAATTTGTCTCAAATTCACACATAGAAAATATTATGCCAATTACAAATGTGTATGCTTGGTGAATATCAAGATTTGTTTTTATACTCTTTCTGATGTTTTTATACTAATGGGTCTAATGACACTGAATATACAACTAATTTAATTCAAGAACTGATAATGTTGTTACAAAAAACATGCAAAGATTTTTTTTTAATAAAATTTAAACTTTTTTTTTCCTTCTAATTTTTGATACTTGCCACAACTGTCAATCCAAATTTTCTACTTTATAAGACCACCATTCACTGATAATCAATGTGAGTACACCGACAACCAATAAACGTTTAAGATTGTAAGTAGGACAACATACATATTGACTAGCATATCTATATAAATTGTTTACAAACTTCATATGCTTTTCACCCCCACAAACTGCTAATTCATGAATCTGTCCTCAACAGGGCTAAATTATGCCATTCAGGAACTATACCATTCTTCTTCTACACCCCCACCCCTAAATTGCAACATACTAATGAAGCTAAAAGACCTGGACCACCATTATGAATTTAACATACATGTATATTTTTGAATAACATTTTTAAAAGTATTAGACAGAATAGTTTTCTTTCTCTCTAAAAATTTAGTCAATAAAAGAAAAATTTGCATTGTTATACACACAGTAAATGCCCAATGAAGACTGCAACACTTTGTTATTTCAGAGTTCCAAGTGATGCTTTTAAAAACAAGATGTGTTTGTGAAACACGAATGCCCCCATATTCCACATGCCAGTGGAAGGGACTTGTCATAAGGATTATGCATTTGAAATATGAAAGGTCTGGCCAATGTCAAAGTTTTTAAAATGTAGGTCAAAATTCAAGGTCAAGGTCAAACATTTTGGTACCAGATAAATTAACTTGTCATAAGGAATAAACATGTGAAATATGAAAGCCCTACCTCTTGTTATTCAAAAGTTATGGCCAATTTAAAGTTTTTGAAAAGTAGGTAAAAGTTCAAGATAAAGGTCAGGAGGTAAAAAATGTTTGGTACCATCAGAAAGGTCTTGTCGTAAGAAACATACAAGTGAAATATCAAAGCCCTACTACTTACCATTCAAAAGTTAAAGTCAATGTTGAAGTTTTTGAAAAGTAGGTCAAACTTCAAGGTAAAGATGTCAAAAATTCTGGGACCAACGGAAAAGTCTTGTCATAAGAAACATACATATGAAATATCAAAGCCCTACTACTTACCATACAAAAGTTAAAGTCAATGTTGAAGTTTTTGAAAAGTAGGTAAAAGTTCAAGATAAAGGTCAGGAGGTAAAAAATGTTTGGCACCATCAGAAAGGTCTTGTCGTAAGAAACCTACAAGTGAAATATCAAAGCCCTACTACTTACCATTCAAAAGTTATAGCCAAGGTTAAAGTTTCAGACAGAACAAAAACAAAAATTGCCCCCTGATCTTCGATCACGGGGGCATAAAAATTAATAATAGAAAAAAAGTCATAAAATTAAACACAATAAAAGAAATCTACATTTACTAATACTCTACTTTTACTACTACAAGATTGCCACAATCCTTCATTCTTTGATCTACTCATAAAACAGCCAAGAGATAATGGTATCCATGGCAACTGGGGTCAAGAGATATTCCATCAGAGGTCAATTAACATTCCAAAATGTAAGACAGTACATAGAGATGCAAAGACATGTAAATTTCTCTTTCTAGACAAATGGACATAAATATCTCGAACCAGACAGAGAAACAAAGACATAGATTTCTCGTACAGACAGACGATTACGTTTTTCTTCATCTTACATTTTGCTCGTCTTCAATGTTTATAAAATCCCAGGTTCTGACAACATTCTAAAAGATTGTGGCTTAACAACTCTCCATCCTTTTTACAGACCTCTCCATAACAAAATATCTTAAAGGGGCATAGCCTGCCAAAGTTATGTTTGCAGATTGCAACCAAATTGACTAAAAAGCTTTACATTACATAAAAATCATCACCGACATCAGAGTGCACAAATCTTCCCATTTTTTGTTGTAATAATTTTGACAATATGATTTACAATGGACAAACAAGTGAATAATTCATTAAAAAGAAATCTTGCACTATTTTCATAAAATTTGAATAATTGATTGAAGGTAACTTTTTTTTGGCTCTCAAATTTATTTTTTATTTCTAAACACATTTCAGCATTTTGTAAAGTTTTACGTGGTAGTTGACAGCTAATACCCCTTCAAATATTATTCTATCACATTTTCGATGGTTTAAAATTCACTTTGCAAAGCAAATGTTAGCGCAATGCAACATGTTGGTCTTCCGAGATACAAACTACAAAATTTGTAATTTGAGACTGGTTTTCTCCACCCAAAACTTGACAGACGTTTCAGTCATTCAAATATTAAAAAAAAAATAATTCCAGACTGGTTAAAATCAAAATTGTCTAAAAATGGTAAATTTTGAAATATGCATTGAGAAGCTTGTTTTTCATGGAGATAAACCAAATTGGGAGACTTTTAAAAAACACTTAAAGATACATCATTATTCTGTCATATTGTCAAATGGCCAGGTAAAATTTATAACTTAAACTTAATTATGTACATTTTGCTATTCTCTTTTAGATCTAATCAAACTCCACTGCTTCTCAATGCTAATAGTCTCCCTTTACATGATATTGCACACGTATTTTAGAAATTGCTACTAAACTCTCAGTGACCAATGATGTGAATGAAGTAAATACTAAGATGCTTTACGATTGGCCAGACGTCCGTCAGTGTGTGTTAATCTTATACTGACCTATACATAGAGTTTAATCATCACAAGGCCTCAACATATTGTTCAAAGGTCATCACATACACCACACGTATAAAAGTGACACCCCTTCAACTTGGCTAACTCCATTATTGTTCTACCCTTATACAGAATCTGAGCAAATTTTCTATGAAGGCTATTGCCTCCAATACAAATTATTTCAGAAAAATGTCAAACTGTATGTTCTTTGAATATTAAACAGAAAATGGGTACATTAATTCTGATTGTCACAAAATAAAGTACTTCTTTCACTTAACATTACAGGATAAAAACTTTGCATTGCAAATGCTTCTGTTCTGCAGCAAGCTAGTATTAATATTGTACTGGATCAAATTCCCTGTTACGATAAATGCCAAAATGAATTCCAATGAAGTTCCAAAGCATTAAAAATCAATACGTATAAAAAGTTATGATAAATAATGGACTTGAAAAATCGATGATGATACTGCCCTCCCTTCATATCCCTGTAACAATTCAATGTTCCCTGTAACAGAGTGGTACAGTGTCAATAGGCAAAACGAATGGTAACACTACATATACTAAGGTTGACAGTACCTATAAATGTATTTGTGTGTAGTACATTAGACATGAGACCAAGTTTATAATACTAGTCACAAAAAAATTCCAATACATTAGAAACCATTCATACTGAATTTCATTCATTGAAAAATATCGCCTCCTTTCTGACACGTCCCACAGGCAAGCAGACAGCACCAATTTCCACAGCCTTTCATTCTCGTTTCTTTACAACATTTCCTCTCTCTCTCTGTCTCTCTCGCAGGTCAGTTTACAAATGTCAAAAGATCATGTTTGTTTGGAGGAAATGACATTCTCTTGTTGATAAAAGAAAAAATACATTACAGATTATGAAACGATTTTACAACTGTGTTTATGGTTTAAATACATTTTAAAAAGATGATGTGCCTTAAAAATGTGTATTGTTAGCAAAACAACATGTAATGAAGGTCTTTCAAAAGGAACCATAAATGTTGGATTTCAGTATCATTTAATTTTATTTCACGTGATCACCTAACGCCGATTCTCATTGGTTAAAACACCTTTTAAGAATTGAGGTGATTTTCGATCACGTACCTGAACAAAAAGTAATGTCTAATGGACATTGTTTTGTTGTTGTAATATAAAATTAAATGATAAGAAATAAATCTTATATTTTTTCGGGTGATATGCAGGTTATCACCGAGATTTTAGACGGTAAAACTTTTCATCAATGCGCTTCGCGCATTGATGAGTTTTACCGTCTAAAATTCGGTGATACCTGCATCACCCGAAAAAATATAAGATTCATTTCTTTTAAAGTCTTATTTTATAGTTATGAAATTCTTGTTCATTGAATTTTGAAAGCTTTAGCTGCATCAATAGACAATAGTTTGTTTTCATAATAATAGGCATGGAATACGGATTTCAAAAATGGTGTCGCTTTAAACATATACATTGCAGTAAAATAAAGTGCCAAGAGTTTAAAGCATGGGCATTATAATAACCTCCCTCTAATTCAGGAACATTTTACAACACAATGTGTTTCTAGTAATCTTCTGCTCAGTATGTGACAAAGATAAATCATAAACCGGTACGCGCCACAGAAGGAAAAAATATCAACAATATACATGCGTAAGATCATACTTTTTTGTGACAAATTTGAGCATGCATGAAAAATATATGCATCTTACTGAACAAAAAAAAAATAAAAAAATAAAAATTATATTATCTAGGCACTAAAATTCAAAGCAGTTCAAGACAAAAGTTTGCACCAAGTATCCTGACAGTTTAAAATTTTTACATATACGTATGCAAATAACAAATGGCACATGGACAAAGAACAACTCTCACATTATGGGAATGCAAACCTGTCATGACCAATGAAAAAAAATTCATTCAAGATATACTAGTAATAAAAAAAAATTCTACCACATGTATTATGAATAAAAAAAATTCTACTATATGCATTGTGAATAAAAATTGTTTTCTTTCTACCATATGTATTATGCTACATGTAAAAAAAATACAACATTTTTCTTCCCTGGAAATTCGTTTGCTTTCAGAAGCTCAGAAAATGGTGACTTTCTCCAGTTCTATGCATTGATATATCATATTATCTGAGTTTTTTTTTTTTTTTTTTACTTTAAAAGTTGTCCTAGATATGCCAAAATTGCCTAATTAATATTTATATCTATGGTTGCCTCAAAAATTTACATGATATGTCTGACAGCATCTTTCAAAAAAAAAAATATCTTTTTACAGAATTAAGTACATAAATTGCATACAAAACATTATAAATACATTAAAAAATATATAAACTTTTTATGAGAACCTTAACAACTTCACAGCTGCATCAATAGATCAAGGGCAACAACTCTCTGCTCTAGAGGAAAGACATCCCTTGAGTCCATTGCACTGCACTATTACATTGCACAATCTTCTAATGGTCCATTCTTTCCAATATCACCAAATATATCATGAATATTCATGTGCTTCTCATCTCTGCAATGTACATGGCACTATCCTCTGATGGTCCATTCTTTTCAATATCACCAAATATATCATGAATATTCATGCATTTCTCATCTCCCCAATGTTACATTGCACAATCTTCTAATGGTCCATTCTTTCCAGTATCACCAAATATATAATGAATATTCATGCATTTCTCATCTCCGCAATGTACACTGCACTATCCTCTGAGGGTCCATTCTTTCCAATATCACCAAATACATCATGAATATTCATGCGTCTCTCATCTCCGCAATGTGCCATTGCACAATCTTCTGAGGGTCCATTCTTTCCAATCTCACCAAATACATTATGAATATTCATGCATTTCTCATCTCCGCAATGTTCCATTGCACTATCTTCTAATGGTCCATTCTTTCCAATATCACCAAATACATCATGAATATTCATGCGTCTCTCATCTCCGCAATGTTCCATTGCACAATCTTCTGAGGGTCCATTCTTTCCAATACCATAAAATATATTATGAATATTCATTTCTCATCTCCGCAATGTTACATTGCACAATCTTTCTCATATGCACATTTCCCCCCCTTCGAATTATCTTTCTCCAAACTTCACACCGACAGAGATCCAAACTTCACACCGACAGGGATCCAAGCTTTACATTAACAGAGATCACCTTGGCCGATTTTTCACTTAGTATACTCCATGGCTGCACTACATGTTTATAAGCTGCCGTACATTTTTACACAATTAAAACAAAGGCATGTCCATAATTATGTAGTGTTTGATCTGCAGCAAATAAGAGTAATATTTCTATTATGGTAAAATTGTCCACTTTGTGAAGCCATGTTTCCATGGGAATAATACATACTGTACATAATGCCACATGATGAATTACATGCACGATGTTACATTTATGTTAACTAACATGGCTATGTACAAATATTTATACAATTCTTATTGCACAAAACAATATATGTACAAATTCAAGAGATCATATGAATGCAATATTAAATCAAGTATTACCTGCCCTCTTAATATTTAAGTGGGAATGATTTTTGGTTATATTACAATGCGACTTGCTCCCTTCATTGATGATGTCATTTAATATTGTTTGATCAACAGATCACATTCTCTCACTGGTAATTTTGTGAATATTTCAAAGGAATTAATTCAATACCCATTACACTATGTAGCATCTTCATGATATTCTTTTCTAAAAAAAAAACCCCAAAAAAACCCCAACCCAAAAAAACCTTTTTTTTTTTTACATTTAAACCCCCCCCCCCCCCCCCCCCCTCTGTCTCCTAACCAAACCTTTCAAACTAATGTCACATACATTCTAACTATTTAGAATTTAGATTGATGAGAACAGTATTAGCTATTCACTTTTCAAGATACTGTTTCCATAACATAAATACCCCCCCCCCCTATAAAGAAGTGATGTGCGTTAACATGAAAACTTCCAATGATGTGGCATATACCTGTGACACTGAACCAGTTGACAAAAAGCTGCCAGACTATCTGTGAGCTAGATGTGTTACATCCACACACAGTACCCATGATCCAACATTTTCTATAACATGGGCGTAGGAAAAGAATTATACATGAATTAATAGATCTCTGATAAACATTCCTTTTCAAAATTGAGTCCATTCATTGCAACACTAGGACATGTTTTCCAACTATTAACTACTTCAGTCTCTGTGCTATTTTCTCTTAGATTAAGCACAATTGTCTTTGACAAGTCTTACATATGCACAAGTGAACAATTCATAATATTTCCATGTGAAATAAACCAGATCACACAGATAACATTTATGTACAAATGCCTTAACTAGTATCTTAAAAACAATAAAACCAGAACATACTTTCTAGTAAAACATGTAAACATAATTAATCAGAATCAACCTTGACACAATTTTAAAAAATGCTTCCTTAAAATAACATACACCTTGGGAATTATGGAAAAAAAAAAAGATCTTTCAAATAAATCCTTAGAGAACCTAGGACTTCAATTTTCTTTAAAATTTAACACCTATCAAATACTTTAAAGTTGTAAAATGCCGAATACCACGGCAAATAAGTCTGTACTATGACATTCCCAAAGCTATAAAACGAATCTGACAAAATCACACATGTGTGACAAGCAATACAAGAAAAACACATCACAGATATGAAGCTAGCAATGAACACACACAAAATTTGAAATCATTGAACATTTTGGCAGTCATGATGTTAATGTAGCACTTCCAAATGGAATAATATACATACATAGACATACATTTGTAAAAGTGTCTGATAAAGGAATGCATATTCAACTCTCAATACTGATCAATGTCATGTAAACTCTTGCACCCATTCAAAATATACAACAAATAGTCATAAAAACACAAAACATCAATAATGGAAGTAAAACTTTCAACTGACTAGGAATGGAGGGGAATTATGAATTTGTGACTGAAGGGTGAAATATACTCAATGCCATGATCTGTGAACACTTTCTTTGGAAACCCCAAGTCGCATAAGTACACTTGGGAGGTACTGTCTTTTCCTGTTAGGGGAAGACAGATGGCAAGACTCCATTTTGACTGGATACTGGCGCCATCTGTTGGTGGGTCAAGAGAAAGAACTGGTGCTCTGTTGTGATTGGCCCATTCTGAACAGGCAATGAACCAACCCTGTTGCTTGTATTGAGTATTTCCATGTGTGTCCATAGCATTGATAATCATGTCCACTGCACTTGATGACAGGTCTGTCAATAGTGAAATAAAAATCATATCAAATATTTTACATTTTACATAAACAGTTGGAAATATGTATCAACTAGAAATATTGCGAGTAAAACTCACAAAGGATACCCCCACCACCCACATATTTTTATGCTCACTAGAGTCATTGAAGCTTGAACAAAGAAGACATAAATGTATATGACATATCCTCTCATACTGATACACCCATATATGCTAGATATGGTATGCCTAAGTCAAAGAAGAAAGAAGTTATGGCCAGGACACGAATCTGCACACACAGAGACAGAGTACATGACACATCATATCATGGTGGTGCATCCATGTATCAAATAAAGGATGCCTATGGCAAAGAACAAGAAAAGTTATGGCCTGGACACGAATTCATGTTAAAAAACTTATAATTTTGACGCTGAAGTCAAAAGTCAAGGTCATACAGAGGTCATGAATATACGTGACATATTGTCTCATAGTGATACACCCAAGTGCCAAATATGGTATGCCAGCCTCAAAGAACAAAGAAGTTATGGCCTGGACACGAAGCTGCACAGACAGAAGGACAAGTAGGGGGATTACTATATAACCCCCCCCCCCCCCCAAACTTTGTGGGTGGGCGGTATATTAATACTAATTCAGAACAAAATGTACATGGCCTCCAATGTTCACATGAGCCACTTTGCTCAAATAAAAATCTTAACTGGTTATAAATGCTTTTGGACAATTTTATACACACCATGTCTCAGCAAGTGAAAAAATTTACATGAGAAACATGGTTGTTTTCAACAACCCCTCCACCTTCGCTAGCCAAGGGTGATGATACACGGTGTTTCTCGTTCACCCTTGGCAGATATAGCCGACAAAATGAAAACTTTGGGTGGCGCCATCTGTCATCATAAACCAGTTACAGAAACTAATGTACGCAAAACGAAAGAATACACGTTTTTAATGTTTTTTTTTTTTTTTAAAGTAAATCGTTTAAGATCAATCGTATCATAGCCATTTCAAAGTAAAATATGTCAAATTTATTACCTTTTCTGAAATTGTTTTTACCAAGCAACTGATTTTCGCATAATGCGTCAATTAGTAGGATTCGTGCGAACAGTAAGCAACGCAACCAATCCGATGGCTTCATTAATGTTTTCATTTTACCGGCTATATCTGCCAAGGGTGAAAGAGAAACACCGTGTATTGTCACCCTTGGCTAGCAAAGATGCAACCCCTCCTATCTTTAATTTTTTTTCTTATTATCTCCATTGTCCTTCATTTGAATAAACTTCAATCCCCTTTTATACCCATGGATGTAAAAAATGCACAAAGTTTATATATAATGATAACAATACGCGAGAAACTTCAGTTCATATGACCTAAGAAGAACAAAATTTATCCAGCAAAAATAAAATACATACACGTATATAAATAAATAACTAAATGTAAACAAATACTGACAACTGTGAAAAGATTAAATGAGTTACCTTGGAGACTAGCAGTTATTTTGCCATCGGAGGAGTCAAACAAGTTCAGTTCATCTTCCATGAAGGCTGGAGCCTTGACGTGACCAGGCATGAACACCTGCACCTTAACGTTGTGATTGGACAGTTGTCGGGCACAGTTAACCCCGTATGCCCCCTGCAGGTGGGACCCACAGAGAACCATCACTTTGGGCAACTGGTGGCCATTTTGTGGATTTAAGCTGAAGCAAGAAATACATCTGAATGAAAAAACAATATACAATGTTCTTATCAAACTGACTGGTGTTCATTTTTCTTTGAGATAGTCAAACCCCGTTATCTCAGACTCAATGAGGCTGAGAAAAACTTTGAGATATCCGAGGGTTTGAGATACCTAAAGAAAATTCAAGCTTACTTTGACATATCCATAATACTCGAGATATCGATGTTCAAGATACTGAAGTTTGACTATATGTGATTTTAGTTCCAGTGGAACATATAGTTTTGTTAATTGGCCAGATATTATTGAGATTTGTTGACAATAAAATTAATCTCTTTGGCATATTCTGACCAAAATACCTGAGGATTCAATCTTATTAATATCAGCTCCTTGCTTATATTGTCGCTACTTGAGGATCTGAATCAACTCGCATAAAGGTCATATGCAGGTGACCATTAATTTCATCCAATCAAATTGCAGCTGCATGGGTAAGATAAGCAAAGCACATCAGTCCTGTCCGCAAGTAAAAAATAAAAGTTATGTTATCTTTATATATTTTATTGGTCCACATAATTTGTTCAAGACCTCCTGTGTATAGAAATGACACTTGCTTTGGAAAATGCACGTGCGTCTTGTAAACATAGAGTCCGAAACTGGAGCAGTAATCCTGATTTTCATGAAATTTACTGTTTTTGCTACATTTAGATAAAGTTATCTATATGGCCACAACTATGTATGTATACCAAACTTTCATTCAATATATCATCTTTCAGTGTAGATTCAAAATAACACAAGTAAAATTTAATACAAAGGTGTGGCCAAGTTCATTTTTAACGTTTTTATGTCAAAATTATGTCAAAAACATTAAATTTTATGAAAATCTGGATTACTGCTCCAGTTTCGGACTCTATATTTAAAAGACGCATGTGCATTTTCCAAAACAAGTCATTTCCATACACAGGAGGTCTTGAACAAATTTTTTCGACCAATAAAATATAAGATAACATAACTTTATTTTTTTTTACGTGTGGACAGGGCCGATGTGCTATGCTTACCGTACCCAGCTCTTTAGGTCCGTTTAAAAAGTTTAAGAACATCGAAATTAAGCAAATCAAGTTGACACTATCATTTGTAATCTGAAGGGATTTCCTGGCAAGATAGCTCTACAATCCTTCTCTCTAACAAAAATTTCAAGCACCCGTTCTTTCTTAAGTTTATCTATCTCAAACTTCCAGAGAACTTTTCCAAACCTGATTTCTTTGTCGTCAGTGGTCAGTCTTTCCAAAGTCACTATGAGACTGAATTTGATTGGTTGAAAAATTTATGCTTCNCTTTCCAAAGTCACTATGAGATTGAATTTGATTGGTTGAAAAATTTATGCTTCCTAACTCAATATTCATACATGAAAAATAAGCGGTACATGACTTAATTCGAATTGATTCAGAAGTTGGAGAGTGGAGGTCAGTGATGCAGATCAACCAGCTGATTTTGATTAGATTGTAATTAATTTTGATTTTAATTAGACTGCTTGTATATTTCTCTTCCAATGGTTCTCACATGCCTGTCATTCCTGTGTGTTCTTACCGTGTGGAACCCCCCAAGAGCTGCAAAACCATTTCACAAGCTGAGCGTCCCACCATTTCAATCTGTCTCTCTTGCTTAAACCCTAAATTCTCTGCTGATTCAAACAGCTTTCTCCTCCACTCATATGATATACTGGGCACCACTAACCCAGAATCTGAGCAGTAATAAAATTAAAACACTCAATATGTGTATCCCATGCAGTAGTAAACAGTTCAGCTATTAACAAAATTTCAGTTCCTAGTGATTATTCTACAAGTATAAAACACCCACTCACCAGTCACAAAAGTGTTTTTTGAGGGGACAGATTTTGGCACTTTAATTTGTTGATACACTACAGGTGCTGACTGGAGAACGTTCTCGTCACACCTATACTTCTGTGGTTTTTTAGTTTCCACCACTTTGATTAGCTCAGGATTTGAACTTTCAATTTCCTCAAATACAGCCTTCTTGTCAAATAAGGCGAGATTTTTTTCAAAGTCAAAGTCCTGGAGATAAGACTCTGAGGGGGCGCTGAAACAGTCCTCCCTCGTTTGGGATTGAACCTTCCTGCGAAACTCAATCTTCTTCGCTGCGGAGGAGTTTCGAACTCGTGTCTCAGATGCTGTGAATGTAACGTAAGATTCAACATTATGCAGTTCTATCAGATATATTTCTAAAATATGATATGCCATACATGTAAAGTGCATTGTCTGATAATTTGATAAACAGAACATCTTTAATATGTGTACACTATTCCATACAGGATACATGATTTGCCTGATGATGTTTAGGAAAGGTAGCTCCACTAAGAATACATGAACCCTTTTCAGTTTTCACCTGCAGCTGTAACTTACTGGAGTTCCGCCGCGGTCTCTGGTCCTCTTTCGTGGGTGTATGTCTCGTATACCTGCTGCCGTTTTCACAAGGGGGCGTGTACCTGTTGTAACCGTTAGACTGTGTGTACTGGCCGACCCCATTGATCGGAGAGTGCATCGTATTTCCGTTGGCCATCCTTTTTGCGTTACTATTCAGGTTGCTCTCCTGGCTTCCTCGATGGTTGCCATTTCTTATGTTGCACATTTCATTAAATTGTTTCTCAGAAAAAACACTGACAGGTTTGTCTATGATTTTTACGGGCGAGGGAGCGTTCACGTCATTATTATTGTTTTCTGGAGACAGTTTGGACGGTGTCGATTGTTTTTGGGTTATCGTTATTGCCTCGGTAGGGTTTTTCACAATCTTTAATTCTTTGATATCTGATGCGCTGCACAAAATAAAATTAGAAACAAGCTTCACTGATGCACCTTAAACATCTTCAAAATGTAATGTCTTATAAATAATGCATTCTGCTGCCAAAACCTTCAAACTCCTCTTTTAATTGTTGGTAAGATTCTTTTTTTTTTTTTTTTTTTTATTAAAGACTGGAAACGCACAGATTAAAACTAGTTCACATAGACGTTTGAACTAGTTTTACATCTTCCACCCCTCCTAGATCCACATGTACTATCCGTAACGTTTAAGAAATAATATGAATCCCAACAATATGCACATCAACAAATGGCAGTAAAGCATTGTACAAAGCCATATAGGATAAGTGTTAACAAGATTTTGTAACAGACAGAAATAATGTCTTCCCCAGGAAGAGGGGAGACATAATGAAGCAAAATATACTGCTGCATCAAATGTAAGTTTATCATACAAAGGTAAGCGAAGTATCAAGACTTGCATTAGAATGAGTTTGTAACTATTCAACCAGCATTAAAGTGACTGACCCACGACTTTTGATCAAAAGATTTTTCATTGTTGATGTCAAAAACATTGACGACATAACTCATTTAAAGTCTACATTCAAATTTTGGAACTTTTGAGTGCACGGATTAGAGCGATATTTTAGCCATAATTATTTGCTAAATGTAAACAAAGACTCGAGTCTTTTTATCACTGGATACAACACTGCATTTGGGATGGCAGTTACGCGCAACATTGCATGGCGGTTCCGCAGCAAGAAAAAGACCAACAAAAAGACTAAACATGAAAATATTCACATTTATTCTCGTGTTAGTCTAGGAAATTATAATTTGCAGTGTAATCGTGTGATTTCCGCACAAGAGCCGCCACCCCAAATGTAGCGTTGTAGCCAGTGTTTATATTTACAAACAAAATATGAATGGCTAATTTTGTAATTTAATGCATTTTGTTGCTGCACAGTCACAAATTTGAATTTTATACAGATAAGACAAGATATTTAGATTATAAAAAGTGAAAAACAAAATTTTGAGAGAAAAATCTTGGGTCAGTCCCTTTAATGACCTCTGATTTGGAGACAAAATACGAGCTGATGCTTCATCATCAGCTATAGAGAAATGGAATTTCGGACGACTTACTTGATGGTGATTTCTGACACTGGACACTTCAGCCCGTTCCTGAACGCTTTGATAATGGTTAGTTCCTGGGAGCCATTGTCGATACAGGTGACCTGCCCCTGATACATCCCCAGAACCTCTCCACAATCAAGGGAGACAATGCAGCCTACGTACGGTGATGACATCGTTTCTTTTATCTGAAAACACATCAGTCAAAACGTTTCTTTATCTTCCTGTCTGTCTTTCTTTTCTGATTGAAATTTGCAAGTGAAATTTTGAAAATGATTTATTTGATTGTAAGGAAACTGTTTCTTTAAAACTCAATAACAATTTGTTTAAAACGTGATTTACAGCAAAGTTTGAAGACTTCATGCACTATGCTGGTCTCTTATGAAAACAACTCCTCCATTACAAAATTCTGTTTAACAGTCCAAGAAAAAGTCTTGTCATAAACAAAAATTTTCTTGGTTTAAAAGTATACATGTATTTATAAGCTGACTAATAATATGTACAGTGCTCACTTATTATACACAAAATTTCTTCACCCTGCACACTTTCATTCTCTTTCATGTAAAAATTAATGTATATACAATGCACTGAAGCTTGTTTTATTTTCCATTGCCTCGGCAACAGAATTGACATCTGTAACTTCTGAGATCATCAGAATCATAGTATTTATCATTTGCATAATAACTGCTGCCTTGGTTGACAATGGTTTCAAAAGGCTGACAATTTTCAATGTTACCTTAACTACATGCACTATTTGTTTTTATTATACTGAATGCCACACATTGATTACATGTACATGTATGGCTCAGGTGGAAATTAATTTTCTCACTGGTGTTAGTGGGTTGTCTTTATCTATACTATACTATCAGGTAAATGTCCACTCCTAATATTCACTGTGATTCCAAGTGACTGGCCCACTGTAGAAAGCGGGCATTCAAAAATCCACCTGACTGTACCATATACGCAATCTGATTAAAATCAGCTCCTTAGATCCACTCACTTAGATCGCTACACTAGTGTAGCGATATAAGTGAACGGGTCTAAGAAGCTGATTTAATCAGATTGCCATATATGCATACAACAAAGCAAAATACCGTTACCGCGGTTTTTTGCCACTAAATGATAATCTACTAGATCAAAAGCTTTCAGCTGTGATGTCATAATAGAACATTTGACACGAAAGCATGACAAGTATAAATGTTTCGCAACAAATTCCAAAAGTGTGGGACTATATCTGTCTTTTCATTTGTTACTTTCAATTTTAATTGATTTTTTAATTTTGGTTTGCAAATGAATTTTCCCATCTACAGTGTATCTACTGTGAACTGTATGCACACAATCTGTATGCATGCGATAATTTTATAACATCACCCTGGCATTGTCAAGTTTTGTTTTTATCTCCGCGGAGGCCGTGGTTTCTGTACACAGAGAGTAACAATACAATTTTTCCAAATGCTCCAATCTAGATCAATCAGATTACATTAAATTACATTAAAAGCATAATTTTGATTTTTGATGGTTTGGGTTTCGTAAAGGCTGGGACTCAAACCTACAACCTCCTAGTTTGTCCTACACACCAGTGTTCTCCCCAGGATTTTTTGATACGCTGTATTTAGAGCGCGCGGCATGCACCTTATTAGAGCTTGTTTGTGAAATGGCGTCGTTGCGGTTTAATGTTTTTCATGTTTAAAATTTGTTTACATTGATCTTTGTAATTTACTAACTTCATATGTTTATTTGAAGCATTCATTGATAACATTTTTTTAAATTGCTGTAAAGCTTACATGGATAATTGCAAACATAAAATGTGCTATGGGTTGAAAAATCTTTGACATTAATTTCTTACAAGAATTTAACCATACAATACACAATCTAATTGTCTTATAGGACAGTGCTGGTAGCTTATAGCAGAGCACTGGTAGTGATAGCACAGTGCTGAAACTCAATAGCGCTGTAAAATAACAGCGTAAAGGGCCTGGGGAGAACACTGCCAGCACACGTCAGCCTTTCATACATAGCGACTACTTCAAGAAAAATCTGCAAAAATCAGCAGTAATGTCAGGTAACCATTTTGTAACAGCGTACTAATACATGTATACATTGATCATGCTGTTTCTATAGTTATGAAAAGAGTGCAACAAACAAGCTTTGGGTTTCAATACCCGTTATTGATCAGAAATAATAAACGGCAATCTGAAAACAACACTTAGGTGGGTGTATGATGTATTGCATTATTTAAAAAAACCACGAGGCCTACCAGGCATTATCATCCATGACAGTATACACTAAAAGCATCGATCACTATTCCCTGGGGCCGTCACATCTCATTAGAAATAATAATTTATTTCTGGTCTGCATATATCTAAGCTAAATTCAAATTTTCAGCAGTAGCATAAAACAAGATGTATTCTTCAAACACAACACAATATATTCAGTTACCACATGTTTTCTCCCACTCATAATGTTGGACAAACTTAACCCCCAGCGTAAATAACCACTTTTACAGTAGTCTTTATATCCTAGATACTTAGATATGTGTGGTTGTAAAGAAGATTTTTGAAAACGTATAAATTTTTTACCAATGCATTCCTAATGCCTGGGGGTGTAGGATGCCTTAAATTTACTAGTGACGTTCCTTTTATTTAAAAGGTGCTTCGTACCAAATTTGGAAAGACGTTAAAGATGGCAATGGTTGCAGACCAATCGCAATAAGTCACCTGAGTGAATCAAGTGACCTATAAGTACTTAGGAATGCTTTATACTGGAAAAGCACATGTAGTGCCACATACAATGGACATGACATGGTTTACGCAATAACTGAAGCACGTAGACACATTTGACATTGACAAGGCCTAATAAAATAATAAGTGTGTTTCCGGCTCCCCAACCTACCTGGAAAAAATACATTCGACCTGAATCATTTTATTATCATAATGAAAGGTGTACCGAAAAAATTCTGGAATCGTTCTGTGAAATTTTTTGAAATTTAATTAAATTTTTTTAAATAAAATAAAATGTTTTACCTACCTACCAGGACTTAAAATCCCCTGGTAATAGGAAACACATATATTATTTTAACTGGCCCAACAATACTTTTACAACCATATACAGGTATAAGTTATTTTTTACCCATCATTTTAACTATGAACAGCAAACCTTCATTAATCTATGCAGAACATCACCATTTCACTTTTGTCATACTGAGGGGAGGATGTTTTGACAATGTATTACACTTAGTTTACAGCATTATATCATAAAGCTGGCAATATGCCTGCCTTCATAATCATACAAACCCATTAGTCCAATTTGAAATGAGAAAGTTCAGATATACACACATGTAACATTTTGATGATATTGTGTTTAAATATATATCATTTAATTTTATTTCACGTGATCACCTAGCGCCGACTCTCATTGGTTAAAACACCTTTTAAGAATTGAGGTGATTTTTGATCACGTACCTGAACAACAACTAAATTCTAATGGACATTATTTTGTTGTTGTAAATAAAATTAAATGATAAAAATATCTTATATTTTTCGGTGATATGCAGTCATCACCGAGATTTTAGACGGTAAAACTTTTCAGCAATGCTCTTCGCGCATTGAATGAGTTTTACTCGTCAAAATTCGGTGATACCTGCATCACCGAAAAAAATTAAGATTCATTTCTTATATACTTTGTAAATGTCTGTTTAAACCATATTGTACATCTGCAGCTCTCTCTCTCTCTCTCTCTGAATAAGACTCTCTTTCTCTCATCACTGTTACCATATTTAGGATCCAATCAATTAGCAATTATCATTAAACAACCTTAATTTTATGTATTTCAGTATACCACTATATTACATCTTACCTTGTCTTATTTACCCTAATTTAACTGTACTCCTAACGAATTTGACACAGCAATAGCTTTTGTGTTGATTTCACAACATGACATAATACACCTTACATCTGTTACTAAAAACAGACACACACCATGACCTATATATAAACACAGGTAGCCAAGTGTGTGCCTCTGAAATTCAGTGTGTATTTATCTCCTATAAAAATATGAAATTTACAAACATTACACAAGTCTACCTGTGACATTCTAGCGAACTCATAACAATAGATTTTAAAAAAATTCATCAGTGCCCCAAAAAATAAATATTAAATCAGATATTAAATCAGACTAGCCATGTGCATGCACATCGTGAGAATGTTTGGTTGACCAGTGTTGGTCTGACACCAGCTTTGAGTCTGTCTTATCTTGATGAATATTTTTAAAAAATTGCATGTACATGTTTTTAATTTAGTATTGATACTTCAATGCATCTTCAGAAAAAATATGTTTTATGATAAATAAAACAAAATGGATATAACTGCATGTTTATCTGTCTGTGCATGTAAATCCTTCATAAGTCCTGTGATGTATTCACCTTCTTATCCCCTCTCTGTTCGCAATCTGATTAAAATCATTCCTTGATTCGCTCATGTGGGTAGATCACTACGCAACTCATGTAGCGATCTACGCGAGCAGATCAAAGGATCTCATTTTCATCAGACTGCTCTCTGTTGTAACGTCTATGCTACTTAAACTTATCGTACACATATATTAACAATAATTCTGTCATTTTCATATGCCGGAATTATCCTGATAGCCCTTACCCAGAAGATTTAGAACACATCTACGTACGACGTCGTACGTTGTTTCATCAAATATCGACCATATTGATGACCCTACCATCAATGAATATTTCTTGCAATAATCTTCAATCAACATCCTGAGACAGAATCATCTTTCGAAAATCAGAAAAAAATTTGCCTTGAGACCTTCTGCCGCTACAGACACTTCGTCTCCACACATTCGCATTAAGCCATTTTATCCTTATAATTATGTACATATTTGAACACACTTGCATGGAAATTATTTTTACAGATTGGTCCAAGAAATAAACCACGTAAGGGCACCAGATGGTGTTATCAAATTCCCACTTTTCAATATGGCCTCCACTCGGAACTTTCCCGCATACCTCACACACTGAACTCAGATCAGATTAGTGCCATTTTAGGAATTTACATGCTACATGTGATCAAAACAAACTAGTTCTCAAAATGGAAAGCATGGTACACTTATCTGTGTTTGCTTAATTTCAAAATCAAATTCTAATGCTACTGTTGTTTTGTAATCTGCAATTTAACTGATGAAATAAGGTTTAAGGCAGTTAAACAAGCATCAAAATTTTTAAAACAAGATGAACAGCTACGCAAAGACATTATACACCAAGCATAAATATTTCATAACATATTTCAAAGTGTGTGACATCACGACATGGTCATTCAAAGGAATGTTCAAATTATCATAAAAGTAAGTGTTTTCAGATTGTTGCGAGGCACTTTAGATTTCTGAAGCGACAGATGAGAAGGAGAGTAATTTCTTAGCTTAACCGTGCCGGATAATAGGTTTGGTTTGGTGACTTTAGCAAGAAAATCGGAATCGAATCAAGGAGAGGGGTCCAACTGCCTAGATAATTTTCTATTTATTGATTAAAATTCAGATACCTGTGATTGGACTTTTCTTGCCGACAAATTTGTTTCATTCAGTTTTCATTTCAAAATACTCAGAATTCTTTTCTCCAAAAAAAAAAAAAAAAATATAGATACATTTTTTATTTACTTCAGCTCTTCCGTTGGTGGGTCGGAACGTCTGGGAGCGAATCACCTTAAGACAAACCGTGAAAACACCTACTGCAGATGTCCAAACTCTATCACTGATTTCATCAAATATCTGAGAAGACCATATTTCCCTCTATTCCAAAAGTTATATGAAGTTCTTTCTAAGGCTAAATCTGTCGGCCCCTATCTTCTTTTCCCATGTTTTTAAATCACAATATGTAGGTCAACCAGGCCTGTGTCAAAAATCCATTATAACTTTCCTCTCATTTCTATCGTGTTTAGTCAGTACCTCAACTGTAAATACTTACTATTAGCTTCAATCAACACCCAAAAATAGAAACGTCTTTTCAAAATGGTAAAAATTTTCCTTTAAAAAGCCCTTGATCCCCAGAACCTGATTTACAAAAACATGGCCTCATAACAAACACAGAACCGCTAACGACGTTACGAAGAAAAATAACAAAACTTCTTTTTTTTAGGAGTGGAGAAAAAGAGACAATTGTATTTGTTATTGAATATTAAAAAGTAAAATAATTTTTTTTACCTTGAAGGAAGGGTTTGAATAATCATAAAAGTTATTTCAATAATTTTCAATGTTATAAGCGATATTGAAGTGAGCACATTGCAGGGTAGTGAATATTGCTCATGATTTCAACATTATTAAAGAACGCAATTCCTGGATGATTGTTCTAGAATTCAAAGGTGAAAAGTTCAGTAGGCCCTAATATTCCTTTGTCACTCACGTTTATAAGCTTGCAGTGTCATTTACTAAAGTTACTAGGCCCCTATTAGTATATCACTTGCAATCAAAACATTGTTCTACCTGTACTGATTTAGTGATATGCTTTGTCTCGGTACTTAATACATTGAGCGTTCTTGATTGTTGCGTGATTCAGATTGACTATTTATAGATCTGTCTTTGAATGATGTAAATTCCAATAATTTCTTTCTGCAATTATTTATTAACATATGCTCAAGGGTTTCTTACAAAAAGGCGAAGTTAACATTGTGTCAAACGTAATCATATACAAAATCGAGTGTAGGGCAACACGGACCTCCGACAAAAGCGAAGGTAGGATCAGGTGCCATGGAGGAGTAAGCATCCTCTGCTGACCGGTCACGCCCGTCGTGAGCCCTTAGTCGAAATAAAGTAAACGGGATAATAGATATTTATAGATAATATCTAGTATGTAGTCTTTGGAGACCATGTCTTCCAACAATCTGTTGGTATTCCTATGGACACTAGGGGAGACTGTTGATATTTCGGACACCTCGCTATGAATTTCGGAAATGCTCTTCGTCTAACCATTGCATGAACATAGGCTTATCGTATATCGGTAGTAAAAACGAACATTCTAGCTAAGATTGTGTTTTCGGGTTTCATCGGATTTTTTCCTGCTATTTATACTATATATGAACATTTAAACGAAGTCGGATAGAAGGTTATAACTTCGGACGGTGGTGTTGCAACTTCGGACGCATGGTGTTGTAACTTCGGACAGTTTATTAATTCGGTTGTTTCCTTTTATTCTGTAGTTCAATGACATACTATGCTCTCATTTTTGGAGACTAGAAGCTGATTTATTTTAAATAATAGTTTTGGTTTTGTTTGTAATCTTTAAATTATATCGGTAACTTTTACCGGAAAAGTAGGTCTCTGAAGGACTTCGTTTTGCCTGTCAAACAAAATGGATGCTGGCGACGTTCACTTCAAAGTTAAGGGTGAAGGTCATATTAATTCAACCAATCAGATCTTAGTTACACATGCGCTTATAAGTAGGTGTTTTCCATTTCGTAAATATATCAAGTTCAGATACAAGTTTAAATTTAGAACAAGTAACAAAAGAAATGCGAGATATAAAGCGTTAAAATTGACTGTCCGAAATATCACACCGTCCGAAATTCCAACAGTTTCCCCTAATTGTGTCCCTTTATTGGCAAACTTATTTTTATATTCATACGAAGCAGAATTTGTTAAAATACTGTTATGAGATTGAAACAAAAAACTTGCCGTGTCCTTCAACCTTACATAGTGATATATATATAGATGAACAATCATAATTTTCATTATTATGTCCATTGGATATATCCTGACGAACTCGAAATAAAAGAACACCATGGAATCTGACAGAT
The DNA here is from genome assembly GCA_903981925.1 of Ostrea lurida. Lineage (NCBI taxonomy): Eukaryota > Metazoa > Mollusca > Bivalvia > Ostreida > Ostreidae > Ostrea > Ostrea lurida. The sequence continues at coordinate 10,154 of CAJDSM010016550.1, read as the reverse complement.
CTGCTTAATTCATATTTGGATATTTTACTTATATTGACTCTAATGGCAGACTGACAACTACATTATATGATAAGCGTGATAACTTTGCTATCGTCAACTTTCCTTTTCTATGTAGTAAATACGTACCATTATCTCCAGCTTATGGTGTGTATGTCTCCCAGTTGATTCAATACACAAGAGCATGCCATGCGTATGAGGACTTTTTAAAGCAAGGCCAACTACTAACAAAAAAGTTGATGTTGCAGGGTTATAACGAATCTCGTTTAAAGTCATCATTTCACAAATTCTAGTATTAATAATAATATAAATTGGCGAAGTAAACAATGTGTTAAACGTAATCATAGTCCAAAAAAAAAAAATATATACAAAATCGAGTGTAGGACAACACGGACCTCCGACAAAGGCGAAGGCAGGATCAGGTGCCATGGAGGAGTAAGCATCCTCTGTTGACTGATCACACCCGCCGTGAGCCCATAGTCAAAACAAAGTAAAAAGAGTTACCCGTCGTCAAATCCTGTACGAAAATGAAAGTCTAACAAAGGGTATGAAACAAATCAGTCAAAATATGACTTAGTGATAATTTGTAATCGCAAACAAGGTCATTATAGTGATTGTATACTGTATGTTGACAATGCTACCATTTGAGCGAGCACAGCTATATATCTGGGAATTGACCAGGTTCAATAAACAATAATCATTATTACCTTTTCTCCTTGTAGCCTCCCCCCCTACTTTCCCTTGTGCACACTCATCAAATTCAAAATCAAAAGAAAGAAAAATAGGAAATATTTGTATTAGACCTAATCTAATAAAAATGACACAATAGAGTGATTAGAGTCTTCAAAATATACTCTATTAATTACAAGATGCACAATGGTTATTCTAAAATTTGATCTTAATATTCTCGTGTAGCAATGGCATGAGGAAATTACATGTATAAAATTATACAGAATCCTAGTTTTAACTCAATTAGTAATAATTCATCATTCGTATAAAATAATTGATTAAATTGCTATGTGATACAAGATTCTTTATTAACCGCATAGACACGTTTTAAACTAAAAATGTTAATTTTTATGCCCCCCTTTGAAAAAGAGGGGGCATATTGTTTTGCAACTGTCGGTCGGTCTGTAGACCATGTGTTGTCTGCTCAATATCTTTTAACTCCTTTGCTTGATAACAACCAAACTTGGTACAGGGGTTGTCCCTAGAAAAGAGATGAACCCTATTGACTTTCAGGTCACAAGGTCAAAATGCTGGTCTTAATAGCATGTGTTGGTATTGTCCGCTCAATATCTTTTTACCCCTTTGCTTGGCATAGCGGTTGTCCTTAGACAGTAGATGATCCCTATTGACTTTCAGGTCACAAGGTCAACATGCTGGTCGTAATAGCATGTGTTGGTATTGTCCGCTCAATATCTTTGACCCCTTTGCTTGATAACAACTAAACTGGGTACAGGGATTGTCCTTAGAGAGTAGCTGATCTCTATTGATTTTCAGGTCACAAGGTCAACATGCTGGTCGTAATAGCATGTGTTGGTATTGTCCGCTCAATATCTTTGACCCCTTTGCTTGATAACAACTAAACTGGGTACAGGGATTGTCCTTAGAGAGTAGCTGATCTCTATTGATTTTCAGGTCACAAGGTCAATCTGATTGGCCAACGTCAAACTGCTAAAGATTTGTCATATCTGTTATTTTTTTTATTCAAACTTTTGACATCATGATGGGTAAAATATTCTAACTGGGCTGGGTCTCGGTCCGCTCACCACAAACTGGGTCCTGGACATCTGTCATTTTTAATGATAGAATGTTCGAGACTATCTATTGTTTACCCAGCTTGGGGGGTTGGGTTGAGTTACATTGCCTGAAAATGGTAAAAAGATTTGGTGCCAAAAAAAACAAAACCTGTTGGTCTGTTAAATTACCTCCTAAATGTACATCTGCCACTTCCACATTTCTATTATGACGGCAATACATAGACAACATGACGTCACACATCCGTCTATCATCGTCAATTGTAAGTTTCATTAAAACTTGAGTACGAAAGATAGAGCGATTTCGTCGGTATATCAAGTTCAAAAAAGGTACCGGTAAGCAGAGTGTAATCTTTTTTCTGCCACCATATGATATTCTTTTCTTAGTCGGAATGATTCAAGTTTATGTTGAACAACGACATTTTCCCACTGATTACGATTTGGTTTTTTAAATAGATCCACCTCCGGGATCTCATGATAACAAGTATGGCTGAACATACAAAGCAGTTAGGGTGTTGCACATGATGTTTATAAAAAAAAAAATCACTGTAGTTAAACATGCACTAGCAAAACATAAGTACCTTAATTGATGTAAACAACATAATAAACAAATATAAGGTGCTTATCATTGTTCATTCAGCAAAATATTTTGCACCATTACGAAGATCCTATGGAATTGTAGCCCTCTCCCATAATAAACGTTAGAATAAAAAAAATCGGAGAGGGTTACATTATTGCAGCTACACTCAGAGCTGTAGGCCAGCCTCTGGAACTGACAAATGAAGATGTCAGAGGACAAAGATCTGGCAGGAAGGGAGAAAATGCAACAGTCACGATCGGAATTTGAACCGGGACCCCTTAATCTCTAGTCAGGTGCTCTACCTACTGAGCTATCTGGGTACCAGCAATTTATTATACGCCCGTCTTCAGATAGGGCGTATTATGCTATAGGGGTGAATCAATATATCGATATATCGATACGTACCGGTATAAAGCTCCCTGACGATATGCGATACAGAGTTGGGTCAATATTTCGATATAAAGTCGGGCTTGAAGTATAGAATATTACGTCGGGATCGGCTAGTATTTTTAAAGAAAAAATGCAACTTGCAAAGAAACTGTAACATCCTTTGGTGGCACAACTAATTAAATATCAATCTTCTCCGCCATCACATATTAAAGTTACAATAAAAACAAGGTCCCGTGCAACAGGAAGTTTATTGATGGAGGAGAAAGAATGATTAGCGCGAGAGGTTTCTAAGGTAAAGTTTATCTCTAGGGTCCATATGATCATTAAAAATTGGGAATCCTTTTTTCAGACATGCAGTCCTCTATTTCATAATATGATTTTTTGAAAGACCAACAATTAAAAACGTGCGATATATTTACCAGCAACATCGGTAGTATTCGAAGGGGGTTTCAGTACCGTAGGAAGCAAATGTTACGGCAACAAGGGCCTGTTTGAGTCCTGAAATGTCAACACGTTATTTTTCTTAAAGAAAAACATGAGCTTTTGAAATTTTAATTAAATAAGTATTCATTATGAGACATAAGGTATTATTTTCTCTTTGCTTTCTCTTTCATGATGGACTCAAACAAGACATTGCTGTAATTCTTCGAAAATAAATTTTGAAAGAAAAAAAAACATTTGTTTGCTCTTTAGTTCAATATGTTGAATGAAAACACTTAAATGTTGATTAGATCCAATATATCGGATATCGGGACTTTGCATATCGTATCGAAATTATGCTAGCAATACACAGCCCTATTATGCTATGGCATTGTCCATCCATCCAGCATCCGGTGTCCGTCCGAAATAGTTTGTCCAGGCCATAACTCCTGAACCTCTTTGTAGATTTGAACAATATTTCCACAGACCTAAGGAAGTGTCATGATCTTGATCCAAGGTTATTGGTCAAAAGTCAAGGTCACTATACACATAATAGTTTTAACATTGGCAAATAGTTTGTCTGGGCCATAACTCCTGACCTCTTTGTAGATTTAAATAATATTTCACAGAATTTTTGCCCTGGACCTAAGGAAGTGTCATGACCTTGATCCAAGGGTATTGGTCAAAGGTCAGGGTCACTACTCACATAATGGTTTAAACATTCTCTGGGCCATAACTTTTGACCGAGTGCATGGAATGGATTAATATTTCAAAGAATTATTGTCCTGGACACAAGAAAGTGTCCTGATCTTGAGCCAAGGTCACTGGTCAAAGGTCAAGGACACAATGCATATAGTGGTTTTTACTTTGTTCAAACCATAAGTTTTCACTGAGTGCATGGATTGGAATAATATTTCACAGAATTGTTGGTCTAGACCCAAGGAAGTGGCATGACTTTGAGACAAGGTCACTGGTCAAATGTTGAGGTCGCAATGCACATAGTGGTCTTTCTGTAACCTTGTCCAGACCATAAGTTTTCACTGAGTGCATGGATTGGAATAATATTTCACAAAATTGTTGGGCTAGACCCAAGGAAGTGTCATGACCTTGAGCAAAAGTCAAGGTCACAATGCACATAGTGGTTTTTGTCCGAGCCATAACTTTTCACTGAGTGCAGGGATTCAATAATAGTTCACAGATTTGTTGTATTAAACCTAAGGATGTGTTATGACCTTGAGTCATGGTCAAAGGTCAAGGTCACAATGCCATTGTCTTGGCCATGACGGGCGTAAATTGCTACGTTGGCGTTGCTCTTGTTAAATTTAACACAGGCCAGCTGACTGCTACAGACATTGTAAGAGATTGAAATAATTATACAATACAGCTCAGGTGGATTTTTGAATGCCCACTTTCCACTTTGGGTCACCCACTTGGAATCACAGTGGGCATTTGGAGTGTACATTTACTGGTGCGTTATACAGTTTTATACACAACCTACTGTGTTCAGTGGACATTTAAATGCCCACTCTGTAAATTCAATCTGTGGCTAGTTACTGAGCATGGTTCATATGAAGAACACCTGACAAAATTTATGGGTCCTCAAGTTCAAATCCTGGTGTGGACCATTGCATATTTCCCTGTTGTTATACGTGTATATACAATGTGCAAGGGACCCTCAGCTGTCCAAGGTAGAGCATGGCCATGGAAGTTAAGGTCTCATATTCAGACTTCACTGATTCAGAAAATTATACTGTGTCTGTGGTTCAGTGAAATCTCAATATGAGTGAAATTTTGTAGAAGAGATATAAAACATAATGTGGACTTTTAATGTTGAATTTAAGGCACAACACAGGAATGTTGTTTAGATGAATGCGCACAATGGACCATGGGTTATATGTACACCAGTGTGTGTAACTGCTGTTGATTGAACGTTTGTTTAGATTGAATAAATATGTAAAGTGTTTATATATATTGTAGAGAATGGAAAGTGAAATATCCGACCGTCTGGAGAAAGAATTATTAAAAAGGCTGGATGCCTACGGAGAAAGTCTGATGGACAATGACGATTATGAGGAGAGGATCAAAAACACAAAACGGATGAAGAAGAGGAAGAAAATTGTGGAGGAAGATGATGCTTCGGAGCACCATAGTGTGAAGAGAAAGAAACGGAAGAAAAATAAGCATAAAGCAGAGAAGGATGGTTCGTTAAGTGTAACAAGTGTCGAAGACGAACAGTCAAAAGTGAGTGGAAAAGAAAAACGAATCCAACAAATGAGGGATGAGCTCGGTCTGAATGGTGCGGAAAAAACGGAGATTAAGTCCGAAGTCTGCGAGGATACAGAGGTGGAAACGCCAACAAACTCCAAGGTGGTGGTTTTTAAAAAAACAAAATCCAAAAGGAAAGAGATCGAAATGATGAAATTAGCTGAAAATTCACAAGACGCTGCTGAATCTGCCGACATTATTGATTTAAAGTCAGCAAGGTTAGACGTGCAGAAATTCGGAATCAAAGGATTTAAGGACGAGAAAAAAGATGCTGCTATGGATGCTCTGCTTGTAAAACTCGGAGCCAAACCCAAGAAAAATAAAGCATATAATTACAAGGAATATCAAGAACTTCTGAAAAAGCAGAAAGTGGAAAAGCGAGATAAGCGGCGAACTGACAGGAAACTGGGTTCACAAGGTCAAAAGGAAGGTCGTCGCTAGGAAGAAAGATCGTAACGATGTGGGGAGGGTGGACGGACAGGTGGGATCTTATAAACATGGTGTCCAGTTTGTGACCAAAAAGGACTTACAACCGGGTGGGCGGTCAGTTAAAAAGAAGAGGAAGAAAAAGTTTTAATGTCATTCGGGATCGTGTTTTGTTATTCATGTAATCATAATGTTGAGAAAATTATTAAATTCATGTACCGTGATAAAGTTTTATTTGTTTAGATCTTTGAAATTTATAGAGATGTGTACAGACCAATTGAAAATATGACATACATCATACATGTACATTAATTTACTACATGTTGTGAAATTCATAGCACCTGTTTCTGCACATAGCTATAGCTGAACATCAGTCAATTACAACTATATTTATTTTCATTGAAGACATTTGAGTTCTGTGTACAAAGTCTTGGGTGTACTAGTATTGTATGAGGAATTGTGGCAGGTATTTACAAGTTTGGAAAAAACAGATGTAGCATCTTTCAGCCACTATCTATAAAAGCCCTGATTATTTATCTATTGCTGGGCACTAAACATTGATTTTGCATTATGATACATTTATCGCGTTCTTCAGTATGACGTCACTGACTATTATTGTGTAACAACAGTTTCATGGTCTTTCAGTAATTAGGTTGGATTTTCACAAGAATCTGATAATACTGGTCTTCTGGTGTGAAACAGGATCAGACACAAATAATCATAAATGTAAATGAAGAACTTTGTAGTACACTCAAATGAATCGGAATGATCTTGGATAAGCGTAAGGTGTAATATGACCATGTGTTAAAATGGCTTTTACCTCCCAGAAGGAGTGTAATATTGTAGAGTTTTAGAGTTGTCCTTGCTTTTCACTTTTGTGGAGGACTTGAACAAATAGGTATATGTCTGCAGCAGGAAACAAAGAAAGATATCTCCTAGGAAAAAGTTTTGTGCAAACAGTTTATAGAAAGAACATAATATTTTTGACAATATACAATTACTATCGTTTTAGGTCTGTGGTTCATCATTATAGTACAAATCATTATCCCATGACCAAGAAAATCACAGTCTTTATGTTTAATTTTATGACTGAAAAATTAAAAACATTGCATTACCAACTTCTAGAGCAAATGAAATTGTTGGCCATATTTCTTTACAGCTGGAGTGCAAGACCAAAGTTTTAAGAAACTTGAGTTTTCATTTTAAGACCATTAAATGATAAGCATCGTTTCTTCACAAATTGTAAGCTGTCCAAAAAAATTAAATCATTTCACGTTAAAAAAATCAAATGTATAAGAAATAATTCATCTTTTGGGCTTGTAAAGTAAGCATAACTTATCCATGCAGGCAGAAAGCTATTAAGGGCATACGCAATGTACATTTCACATTTTTTTTCTATCTTCAACATTGACGACTTCCAATAATGATAATATAAGACTACCCATAAGCTAAGAGTTACAGGAAATGCAGATCATTTAATCCCTTCAGAATTATTTGATGATGATGATGAAAATATAGTTATACAACAACTGACAGTGTTTTGTAGTATGTATATGTACAGGTGCAATATGTTTGCTTTCTTCAAAGAGAGGTAACTCAGAATTCAGGTATAAACATATAGTCTGGTTATTTTCTCAAAGGATATCTAAGGGTACTATGATTTTACATTGAGAATAGTTTTAAGAAATATATAAAGATCATAATGAACATTGCGTGTGACCTTGATATATAATCTCATGTTAATGCTGGATATTCTTATGTTCCTGAAATGGAGGGGGGGGGGGGGGGGGGTTAGTTTGTCTTGGAATTTGTTATTACTTTAACTTTAGTCATTACTCTTGAACTTGACATCGTTCTTAATGAATTGAAAGTTCAAGGTTAAATCAGTGTAATTGATAAGTCAGTATCATATGTAATGCATATGGCAACATTCACTTTTTTCCAAACCTTTGCAGTTTGTATCGCAGATTTCAATATTTCTTCGTTCATTTGATAAATGGAGATTCAAATGGTCTTATGTGAATTTATTGTTTTTGTGCAAACAAATGCAGCAGTTAATGTCGAAACTGATGCCTTGCTTTAGGCATGTGCAGAGACTCTAGTGTGAATATAATGAATATGATCTACTCTGTGTCATTTTGCAATGTAGGAACTGACACCTAGGGGTGTTATATACTAATATTTATGAAAAAGTTGTCAATTTTTTTTTTTTTAGCTCACCTGAACCGAAGGTTTAAGTGAGCTTTCCAGATCACCTGTTGTCCGTCGTCTGTCCGTTAAACTTTTCACATTTTCGACTTCTTCTCAGGACCACTGGGCCAAATTCAACCAAACTTGGTACAAATCATCCTTGGGTGAAGGGGATTCAAGTTTGTTCAAATGAAGGACTGGGCTCTCTTCAAAGGGGAGATAATCACGAAAATGCAAAATAGGGTGGTGTCATTTAAAAATCTTCTCAAGAACCACTGGGCCAGAAAAGCTGAAATTTATATGAAATTCCTGATATAGTGGAGATTCAAGTTTTGTTCAAATCATGACCCCGGGGATATGATGGGGCCCCAATAGGGGATCAAAGTTTTACATATGATTATATAGGGAAAATCTCAAGAACCACTGGGCCAGAAAAGCTGAAATTTATATGAAAGCTTCCTGATATAGTGAAGATTTCAAGTTTGTTCAAATCATGACCCCCAGGGATACGATGGGGCCCCAATAGGGGATCAAAGTTTTACATATGATTACATGTATATAGGGAAATCTTTAAATTCTTCTCAAGAATCACTGGGCCAGAAAAGCTGAAATTTATATGAAATCTTCCTGATATAGTGGAGATTCAAGTTTGTTCAAATCATGACCCTTGGGAGTACGATGAGGCCACAAAAGGGGATCAATCTTACATGCAAATATATAAGGGAAATTCTTCTAAAATTTCTTCATTGAACAGGAAAAGTGGATATTTACCGTGAAATGCTTCCTGATATGGAGTAGATTTAAAGGTTTTTCAGATAATCCTCTCCCCCCCCCATCCGTGGGTTGGGTTGGGCCACAATAGGGCAGGGTTGCGACACTCTTCAGGAATTTTGGGCACCTAAGTACTGATTTCGGTTGCCCGAAACGGATTTCAGGTTGCCCAAACAAAATATGAAACGAAAAGAACTTCAAATATATTATTTCTAAATCTATTGCATTTATTTTTCACTTTCAAATAGGAAATGTATTTGAATTCTTTTCACATTATTTTCATTTAAATTTGTATTCTTATTTCAAATAAATAGAAATTATTCTGACAATCCAAACTCGTCACCAGGTCGTCATTTGGGCGAGCTGTGTTGACAAACAGGTCGTCAAAATCCACATCGATAGGGTGGAAATGGCGAGATGACGAGTGTGAATGTCGAACCCTGTAGGGGATTCAGTTTTACATACGTATATGTATAGAAACTTTTTAAAAACTTACATTTTCTTAATTCTTGGTGTTGAGACAGTTCGTTTCATTGATACATATGTGGAGGGCCCTTGGAGTCATGGACTGATGCCGTCCTTTTAAAAAAATGGTTTGATATCTTGTAACTATTGAGATCCTCACCCTCATATTATATTTTCTTTATCCAAGCCTGACAGTGTGTTGAACCAAGTTCATTGACACATAATCGTCATTTATGGGTATTGGAAGATAACAGAGGTTAAATTTAATCCACAGTGGCACATTCTAAATCCCAAACTACTGCTCTTCTCGGTGAAGCAGTGCTCAGGTGAGCGATGTCGCCCATGGGCCTCTTGTCTTTAAAGTTATGGTGGATCCAACAGGATTCGAGGGTGTAATTGGCTTGTTAACGCTTCTTCTCTGATACAGTGTATATCAGATTAAAGACTTGAAACTTTGTACAATGCTTCAATAGCTATTTGTAGATGTGGTTATTGGGTGTACAGGAGGATTCAATCATTTTTCTACAAGTTATGGTGGATTTAAGGGTGATGTGAAATTAAAATAGCTTGCGAACACTAACCCTCTATGGATTATCAGATAGACTTGAAACTTATTTGTACAATACTTCAATGCATTTACAGATGTGCATATTATCCAGACAGGCAGATCCTAGTGTTATCCTAAAAGTTAAAGGGGATCTAAGAGGGGTGTAGATGTAAAATAGCTTGCCAACACTTCTCTTCCTATTATTGGATAGCTTGATCGAATTTTTTTTTCAATACTTTATTATTTCATGATGCTCACAGTTCGATTTAGGAATATAATATTTTCCTACAAATTACAGTGGACCAAAGAGGAGTTTTGTAGCTTTTTTCATATGCAAGGGTCA
>CAJDSM010016541.1:0-13214 GCA_903981925.1 Ostrea lurida | reverse complement strand
AAGTGATATAAGAAGGACTTCTATTGGGAAAAAAGCACAACAAAAACAATTCTAAGTACGTACTTATCTAATGATACAGTAACCCAAACTTCTGAGTACATACTCAGTTAAGGACGTGGTGAAATCTTTTAAGGATGACCCGAAAGTCAATTAGCAAAAATTTGTTTCCTGTAATATCGAAAAGGAAAACAACTTACAACCCCGCATACGGCACATAGCTAAGGCGTTATTCAAGGGACGAGAGTAATTGAAATCCACTTGAAGCTAGGGAAGCTAGCTAGATTTACACCTCTTATAGAAGTTATGATACCGGCCTTAAACGTCTGTATTAAAGTCAAAATATTTGACAAGAGCTTCTTAACGCTTCGGCGTGTCATCGACTCATCTCTGGAAATTTACTGTTTGATATCTGGCTGCTACTTCACAGTTTTACTTTGTTTGATGGTGAGATATAAGATTTTTATTTTGTCTCACACAAGGTAAGTGGTGTCCGATATATACCAGCTGATTCGGCCCCCGTAACGGATACTCCGTCCCACGGTTCCCAGGGAATTTTAATCACTAAATGAAAATTTACAGTTGAAATCGAAGAGAGGGGTGTGTTCAGATGTTTGTTCGCTGCTGAATTACATTAAGAGAAATAGAAAAAGTACATGTCTAAAAAGAGGAAACAATTACAAAATTTACAAACGGATTTCGTAAGTGAAATATCGTATTTACACTTAGGCTATAAATCTTAAATCACGAGAGCAGATGGCGCTCAACAATAAAATTTACAACAGTTTAATATGTGTTTTATGTCATCGCCCGTTCTAATATTTCACAAATGAAAGAGAGAACAGTTTGGATTGATAAACAAATGTGATAAGATGCGCGCAATCTTCAATGGCCCCAAATGAAAATCCGGAAAACCTTGGGCAGGTGTTGGTTTGGTTCTAATTGTTATGCAAACTGCGGGTTGGTGCATCTTCAGTCAGTATTATGCATCAACAAGAGACACCCCTCTCCGATGTAGCTCGTCCTCATTAAACTGATCCCGCGCGCATCTGTCGGTACAATTACCGATTGAATTTCCTTAATATCTGAAAATAAAAAACATCATCTTCGGAACGATATCTCCTGATGCCTTGCACATTAATTTGTTAAACATATAATTATTCTATTCAGCTATAAGATAATATTTTATAAAATATCAATTTAGATGAATTTCATCAGCGTTTCCAGCATATTAACTGATCGTTGCAATGCCATTAAATTGAGCTTGTCGTGGTTTTATGAACGACCTCAGAGACCCGTATTGTTTGAGGTTGCCTTACCAGTGTGCCAGCTTTTCGTCATGTATAAATTATAGAATAAGAATCAAACGAAACAATCAAACCAAACTTAAACAGTTTTAAAAAAAACACAAAGCATTTGGCTTCTCCGTCATTTAGAGGATAGATGAACCCGACCCATTTTCCATTCAAATTGTACCAGCAGTCTTGTGCATTAGATAAACTGAAATTTTCTGTTAGTTGCGTGGAAACCGTTTGTTCTGATCCGAAGAAGACGGAAACAATGAACGAAAAAGCTTCAGATTTATGACACTAGCGAATTTTAAACACATCAAAGGTCTGATGAAAAATATCAAAAAAAAAAAAAAAAAAAAAAAAAAAAAAAAAAAAAGAAAAGAAAAAGAATTTTTATTAACGGCAAAAATGAAGGCAAGCGTATAAAGATACATTGTCCTAAAATCGTAAATTTATTGATTGGAATTTGGCTGTAAGTCAATGTGACTCTTATTCATTATAATGAATGGCTCTGTACAATGTTTATATGACAACAGCCCCTAAGTGAAGTGGTTTTGGCATTGAAATGGTCCGCGGGAAACCCAGGTAACAGCTTGTTTACGTACCAACTACAATTGCGCTACATCTGTCTCGCCCCGCCTGGAAATACACCATTAAAGTCCTCTTCACGACAAACCAGCATTTTCAATAACACCACTCGAATGTTTGTCTTTTTGCTGGCCAGATCCCTGACAGTTTTCTCTTATCTTTTATGGCGCATCGTAAAGACCGAAAAATCACAAACCAGTCATGGCATAAAACACTTTCAATTGCTCTGTTTTAGTCTGGGATGATCCGGGTCTTTCATCATTTGAAGTAAGATAAGTTTTTCCCAAATACTTCCTAAATTGTCAGTTTTTACATCTGAGAAAGGACCACACCATGCAGATTTGGATGTTTTTATAATGAATGCGCTGTTTTGCAGGAAAGATGTCTGCAGGCCCAGCATAGTTGCTAAGACGAGAAACATGTTACCATTCAATGACTCTAGGCTCGGAAACAGCGCCATCTACGGCGACGATTTCAGGTTAGAGTGGAAGCCGGAGTTGCAATTCTTAGTGACATGGCCCACTTTTATTTGCTTGTTAAATAAAAAACATTTAAAATAGATATCTTGTACTGTATTCACACTTTAAATGTTTGGTTCTAACATTTTTCTTTTAGCGTTGATACGTTTGATTAAATAACACCGATAAAAGGGAAACGTAATGAGGAAACAAAAGCTCATTCAAAATCCAAGGCCTAATCCTTGAAATTCAAAGCGTGCCGTGGGAAAAATTATCAAATTTTGTAGTTCGTTTAAATCATACCAGAAACCGAACGTTACAAATGTTATAAGAACTAGAACCCATTATCCGAAGCGACAGGAAAAAGGGGGACTACTTTAGATCATTGAGTATAGCAGTGCACGTGCATAATATTGAATGAATGATGTGGACATTTTTTAGAGAGTATTTATATTCGTTAATCTCTTTTAAATCTCGATTTATCTTGATAAGAGTTTGGTGATTTATATTTGATATAAAAGGACCCCATCAATTACATGTCGCTGTACGGATCAGTAAAACTGACTATACGTTAAAATCACCACATGCTTAAATTGACAGCATGTCAAAAAGGGTCTAAAAGCATGAAAAGCCGAATTGCGATTTAACAACACTCAATTGAGTTTTAAGTGAAAACATTGTAAAGATTTTTATCTTGTCGTGCGACACATCAAAATCTGTTTTGTCATCGTTGCTAAAAATCTTGGTCAGACTGACGTTTGTGTGGACACGAGATGACGACAGGGGCGACGTTTACAGAGATAACAGGGGAGATACTCCTGTCAGGTCGGTTGCGTGAAACATCTACCGCCAGCAACTTCGTCTGAGAAGATTTATCTCGGCTTTATTCCGTTATTATTAAGTTGTCAATGTCAGATTTGGTGATTCGCTGTATTCGGCTTGGGCCCATTCACCGCTAAACAAAGCTACAAACCGCTTTCTTTGAACCAATTGGCCCCACGACTGCAAATGCAGTGATTTCGAGAAGAGCTATTAAAGAATATAGCGGCCCATGGTTGATAAAACACACTGGACCATCTTGGCATTATCTAGTCTCACGTGGTGTGCTAAAGAGAGGGGGGAAATTGTCCTTTCTGAATTTTCATTTTTAATTGAATTCCAGGCCGATGATCATATTAATCACAAACATCAAACACGAATGCTTTAAATCACCAAGTCTTGTTTGACTGCCTTCGAAATACGAATTTTCTTCAGACATTAAAGAGGATGCTTTACGATTTCATATATTTTATATTTGTAAGTAAAGAAAGCGTTTTCATCACTCACAAATTTAATTATCTGTAAATCATGTTAAACCTTTGAAATTTAATTAAAATACATGTATATATATAGAAAATTCTTCCCATCTAACTCATAAAAGGATGACTAGGATCTTCAAAAGCCAAACATTCCTTGTGATCAGTGGGTTGTGGGAATGCCCCTTGCTTAGTGCACATTCGGAAGTAAAATCAGGTTTGTTTATTATTGTGCGACATAGTTCAGCGCATCATCTTGCTTAGTACGGGTTAACCTCTAGTGTTACTGATTATAAGGGATGACTTAGTATTAAACACGTGCGGTAGTCTTTCGTGAGTTCTCTTAATTATGTGCCAGGTCTTCTTCACGCAACCCAATCTGACCAACTTTACCCGCTACGCTGTATCCAGTACTAATCCCTCTGGATGAATTTCAAGTATATTTACAAAACATATAGTTTCTGCCAACCCAATCTTTAATCCACGTAAACACATTCCGAAGGGCTGGAAATCGCCCCATTAGACCAGTTCTTGGCCTCTCCAAGGCTGACCAAACTCGGCAAAACACGTCGCAGAACAAGGAACCGACTATCCCCCTGATGGAGATCGTTTTTCTTGTGATCTCTCCTGTTGTGGGGGTAGATTAAAAAGACATCTTGGAGGGATCAGAAAGTCAGATATGTGACCGTGATAAGTGAGGTATATTTCATGTAATAAGCCCGGTATTACGGCGTTCTTCGTACGGCGCGATTAACAATACCGTGACAATCACGAAACATCATCCCATGCATCTCAATAATCTAATGATTCAAAAACGCTTTACCAGATGTATCTGTTTTCCTCCATAGCAGATTGGCAACAAGGAGTTAAGATACTTCATAGCAAAAGACCAATAAGAGTATTCCAACTCTTAAAAAAGTTTCGTTTGTAATATTATATCATAATAAAACTAACAAATTATCGCATGTGGAGAAAAAAAACTTGGCATTCCGACATTGGCATTATTTTCATATAAAGTATCAGACTATAGAAAGAAAACTAAGCTTTTATGTGTTTATGATTGGCACTTTTAGAGGGCCCTCTAACTCCTGCCCTCACACGACATGCGTTCTCTCATTAGCTCTTATAAATGTTGTCATTATCTATGTGGAGTTCACGAGTGCACCAGGAAAGTGCGGGGTACATATTTGCCACAAAAAAATCTCAAGTTACTATACGAAACAGATCGGCATATTGTTCTATTGTCGAGGAAGCGCATTGCTCAGTTGGTCTATGCATGATGAGACATGGTGTTTTTACCTAAGCGAGCGCACCTTTGCTCCTGGATGAGTATGCGGCTCCATTTACCTAGCCAATGGGGGTACGGGGTGTTAAACGCTTCAATAACATGTCAATTGCTTCTTTTAGAAGAGCTTTTGCGCATTTAAAGGGCGGGAGGTGGGACATGGAGTCAGTCTTCCTTTGATTTTCGTGGGTTAAGCATGGTTCAACCAAGGTAAATGTTTGTGGATTTGTTTCCTTTTGTACATTGAATTATTATAACAAAAATTCCTTTTCAGATCATTAATATGCTCGGTATTCAAATAGAATTGGATTAAAGTTGATTTGAAAATTTGTATAAAATATACCGAAATTGAAAATATAAAAAAAGATGTATTAATTTATCTTTTTTCAGAAAAAAAGTCTTTAAATTAAACTTAACATTTTTTTAAACATTTTTTTTTTCTTAAAATATTTTTATCACAAAATACTATTTATTATATTGTTGATATATAAATGCAAAATTAATTATGAAATGACAACTTCAAATAATGATTTATAGAATAAGTTTATGGCTTTAGTAAGTGTGTTTTGTATAGACACATGTACTGATTGATATTTTGATGTTGCGATACCAAATTCAAGATAAAAAAAATTCATTTCAGCGTAACAGATCTCGAGGAAAAAGATCATATAGAGTCGAGTTTCCAAAATCTCGAGGAGAAAGATCACGTGGATGGGAGTTTCCCGATGGATGACACAACCAAACTTAAGGTGATTAAAACCAACAAAAACCGCCTGATATGTAGTCCATAATTTTTAAAGCATGATTTATCCACCCACCTATAAAACGAAATGCTTCCTTTATTCCCATAAATGTAGACGATTGAAGTAATGTTTTAATTCTTAAGCAAACAAAACTTGCCATTTAAACTCTTTCGAACGTACACTTTACTTGAATTGGTCGCATAAAAATTAATTTTGTTGTTTTGTCACTCACGACAGGGAAACATTGAAAGTGGTAAAAAGTTCAGCTGTGAAAATTGCGATAAAGTTTTCACAGATCCGAGTAACCTACAACGTCATATCCGCTCACAACACATTGGAGCCAGAAGCCATGCTTGTGGAGACTGCGGAAAGACCTTCGCGACATCTAGCGGACTGAAGCAGCACCAGCATATCCACAGTAGTGTCAAGCCTTTCCAATGTGAAGTCTGTCTCAAGGCGTACACCCAGTTCTCCAATCTGTGTCGTCATAAAAGAATGCATGCCGACTGCCGCCAACAGATTAAATGCAAAGATTGTGGACAAGCTTTTTCCACTGTGACGTCTTTAAGTAAACACAAGAGATTTTGTGAAGGTGCTTTGAGGAATGGGGTTCAACTTGGGTACGGTCACATCGAGAAACAACTGGCTGGTGCTCCGTCAGTAGGTGTCGCTCCTCTGAATTCTGCGCTCTTGCTTGGACTGTATCGGCATCACCCCACCTACTCCCCTTTCTATCAACCAGTGGGTTCTACCTACCCCTCGCTATCAGGAAGCTTTTATAATGACATACCGAAATCCTCAGTGACAGGATTACCTCATAACCTCACATCACCTGAAGAATTCTTCAAGTATCACAAGGCTCGTATGTCGTTGGAGGCGTCACGTAGTAATACAGGTCGGAATTCGGTGGAATCCGACTCCTCTAGTAAATCTCGTACGTCCCCCAAGAGCGATTACGAACAGTCCACTTCAGATATTGAAATGGATCCCTATCGATCATCACCGTCTGATTCCAAGGAAAGGGCGTCAGAACTAGACCGCAAGATATCCTTTAAGAGTGAGTCTGAAAACCACGCGGGTTTGGTGATCGATTCCCCTTTCGATGTGTCCAAAACCATCAAACGAGAACCGTCCACATCTCCCTCCTCTCAGGGCTCATTCTCTGGAGATGAAGGCTCTGATCAACCCTTGGACTTGACAAAGAAAGCAAAAATAGAAACTCCACCTTCAGAAAGCACAAGAAAAGCTCATGTGTTTGGTTACCCAGTCTCATCAGATCTTCCAAACTCTCTCACATTTGGAATGAGCAATCCATTTCTCATGCAGCCTGCATTACCTTCCAAAGAAGCACACCATTCATACTCCGACTTCTCGAGGTATCTTCCATTCTCAAGCATTGGTGGTGCACGGTATTCCATGGTTCCTCAACTTGATCAGCTGCAGAAATTTGATGCAGAGANCATATACCATGGTTCCCCAGCTTGATCAGCTGCAGAAATTTGATGCAGAGAGTCGAAATGTCTTATCTACCAGTGGATCGTCCCCTGCAGCTTTGGGACCGTTTACGTTTCCATCTGGAAAAGTACGGGAGCGGTACTCTTGCAGATTTTGCGGTAAAGTGTTTCCAAGATCTGCCAACTTGACCCGCCACCTCCGAACTCATACCGGAGAACAACCGTATAAATGTAAATACTGCGAGCGGTCTTTTAGTATTTCCTCTAACCTACAAAGACATGTCAGAAACATTCACAACAAAGAAAAGCCGTTCCGATGTGAGTTATGCGATCGATGTTTCGGACAGCAGACAAACCTGGACAGGCACCTGAAGAAGCACGAGACGGGCGGTGCCGACATGCGAGACTCCCCTGTGGACCCCGAACTTCAAGACAGCCGACCAAGTTCTGCCGAGCCATCCAAGGAAGTCCTTATAGAAAATGAAAAAATGGCCGACAAGTCTTACCCTAACTGCGCAAGCGCAAGTGATGCCGACGCTGCAGATGAGGAATCAGACATTGAAGNTAAAAAGGCCGACAAGTCTTATCCCAACTGTGCAAGTGATGCAGACGCTGCAGATGAGGAATCAGACATTGAAGTGGACAGCGAGTCAGATTTTGAAGATAGAAATCACCCGTTTTTGAGAACTGCAATAACTATGGCCGACAAGCCAACAAACGTGGAGGTCGCCCTGGAGAAGACCGATTTTGCGAGTAATCATCTTAAAATGCAGANTCGTTTTTGAGAACTGCAATACCTATGGCCGAAAAGCCAACAAACCTGGAGAAGACTGATTTTGCGAGTAATCATCTTAAAATGCAGAAAAACATGGTGGTTTGTCCATCGTAACCGTCTTTGATTTAACTTTTTGTTTTGTATGTTTGTTTGTGATGTTTTCCTGCTGCCATAGAAGACTGTGATTCCGGATTTATTTTCTAGCTGTACAGAAATCTGTATATACCTTTAGTTATGTTCTTTATTATTATTTATTCACGACAGGTGTTCATATACATGCATTGTATCGTAGTGCAATTTGATGTACCGTAATGAAATGTCCTAGTTGTAATATATTTAATCAAAATATTGATGCGTTTAATGGAGTTTTCAATTTTTTTTTCATAGTAATTTTGCAATTCATGCTTGCTTACCTGAATTATTCGGTAACAGTATTAGTTCCTCTAGTTCTTCGTAGGAATTCATGAAATTAGATTTTACCGAATTCTTGGTTGATGAATCAGATAAGGCTCATTGTAATTACGGATAATTACAGGTGTTTTTCCGGGCCATTGTAAAGATACCCAACAGTTATATAGGTACATCATTTCAGTGATGAGATTTTTATCACGATGTAAGATAATTTAATAAAATGATTGACAAAAATCATTTCTTAGTATTCATTGAAAATGATTTATTAAATCCATTTGATGTTAAATGACGATATTAATGAGGCGTAGGAAAGTGTTTCATTCAAAATTATCAAAGAACTGAGGACGTGATGGACAGAAAATGTAGCTGTAATTACCGACACGACTCGATATTGCATTCTCTGGGACTCGAAACAATTTCACAACAATACAGAGTTATAGATACTGGCATTCAAAAGCATAGCTATATCACTGAATTAGTAACTAAAAGGGAGAAAATTAAGAGTCAATAGAAAAACTTGAAATAGAATTTGATCGTTGATCAACATTTGTTGTTTGACGTGTTTCTCAATACCAACTGATCAGCCTTTCTACCGTTTACCTGATCAAGACTATGGGCTCACGGCGGGTGTGATCGCGTCAACAGGGATGCTTACTCCTCCTAGGCACCTAATCACCACTCGGTGTGTCCAGGGGTCCGTGATTGCCCAACTCTTGTTTTTGTTTTCTATTTAGGACTTACGAGATTGATCACTGTTCGTTATCTTTGCCTTTTCTTTATACACACTGATTTTAACGTCATATTGTCAGGGTTAGGGTCTTTTGGCACTACATTGATCACTTTTATCAAGTTTTACTTTCATGTTTCGGATTTCCAACATTTCGGTTTGAGCATCACTGAAGAGACATAATTTGTCGAAATGCGCATCTGGTGCAAAAAATTGTCGTACTGATTTATATTATTGTCCCGTTTACCAGATCAAAATTGCGCTCATGTGCGGGTGTGGCCAATCTACAGAGATCGTCATGGATTAGAGGTCCATTTTTCCCTGCCCCTAATTTTGTATTCTTTATGGAAAAGACAAATATAACAAAAAGCGATCAATTTCGTAAGTCCACAGGAATACAAATAAGAGTTGGGCAAACACGGACCCTGGACACACCAGAGGTGGGGTCAGGTGCTAGGAGGAGTAAGCATCCCTGTCGACTGGTCACACCCGCGTGAGCCCATAGTCTGATCAGGAAAACGGAGTAACCTGTATACACAAAATCAGTGTTTTAAGAACGGCTTATCACGTAAGACAACATTTGACCAATGGAAGGCCATACTGTGAGAACTTAGGAGATTGATAACTTTAGTTCCTTGTGTAATGCTTTGAAGTCAGTCATTTAAGTGAACGTATCAGTTTCTCTTATGAAAATTGATATGATGTGAGATCTGTGATGTGAGATCTATACACTATATATACATTAAAACACGTTGATAGCGAATTCACCCATGAATTTGCTTATTGCGAGGTGATATTCCTATGAGGGGGAAAGGATGAAATATTGGATATATAACGAAGTTTGCTTATGAACACCGTTTTTCACTGGCCAGAATGATCCTTATCACTGGGTTTGTATTATAATTAAGTTGGCAATTGGTTAAATCGGACTGTTTTCTAGCCCTAAAAATTCGCTACAAACGTGTTTAACTGAATTCACACAGAATGAAATACGACTGAATGGGATTCTGGGTAATTTCAAACAATTCTCACAACAAACTATTCACAAGAAAATTGATTATTACAGTATTTTGATATTAATAATTAGCCATTCAACTGACAGACGTCACGAAATACAAATACTTAATCATTAGAAACATTTCCTATCGGTAAATGCAACGTCTATATCATCCACAAAACAAATACGTTTTGATGGACATAACAGTAGGAATTAACAGAGGATTATTGCTCTAGAAATTAATTTTAATTCTGTAATTAAAAAAAGAGGATAACGAACAGTGGCCATGATCACGAATTCTATAAAAGATACAAATGTGGACCCCTGCACATTTCAGAGGTGGGACGCAAGGTGCCTAGGAGGAGAAAGCATCCCTGTTACCGGTTACATCCGCGCCTCGAGGCCTCTGTTGATCATGTAAAGGAGAAATCTGGACTCATGGACTCATAAACAGTGTAAAAGAATGGCCGAGCGGTTGATATCAAAAGTTTTAATGAAGTTCACACTTATCTTTTTTTGAAACTCCTTATTCATCTTAACCCCGTATTTTCTTAGTTCATCATTTGATTTACAATGAAACGCTCCCCAACAAATACTTCTAAAACTTATGATCCAATAATTTATTTAACAGACAAGAGGAAGAACCGGTGAAAAATCAAACCTAGCAACTTTTAAAATCTGGCTTGTAAATTCTTTTCTTGAGTTCTTCTTTAGCGCCCTTTTCTTGTTCCCATAAAGTATCTTGTCATGTACCTGTCAATGGGAGAGATTAATGGCGGACTTCAGAGATTGCTATCTCTCTAAGTAGTTGTATTCTTGCGCTCCGCTTACCCGTGATGACACCACTAAAGGCAGTCCCGAGATAAGACCATATTTGTAAACATCCTAAGCCGAGATTAGTAGCGCTCAGATTTAAGAGTAGATGGTCCCTTCGATTGATTCCGTGTTTTAAAGTTGGAAAGGCATAGTTTAATACACTTTATTGTTTTTAGCATGATATTTGACTGACAACGTTAAAACTCATTTCTGTAAAACGTATGGATGACATCAATCTAGATATATTAATGTCTCTGGGTGACAATTGAAATTTGTTTGGTAAGAATAATTTGGTGTTCGGAATATGTTGTTAAGATTTGTACGGATCTTTTCGCTGCTCGGGTTATTTTTGTTAAATGATAAGCGTGTCATACATGTAATTCACATTTCAGAATGACAAAGGCTTTTCTTTAAAAGCACCAGGAATGTCAGGTTCGCATATTTGAACCGATGTTGTGACAGAAATAGTAAAAAAGGCAATCAACGTCATTCTCCAATAAAAGGGTGTCATTAATATCATTATATTGAATTTTCTGATACCCCATTTTTTCTTGTGTGTAAAGAAGTGGTGAAATTTGTGTTTCGTTTCAACATATTTTAAAGTTTAAAGAAATAAGTACATTTGTAGTTGAAGAAAAACGAATTTTAAAACCTTCAAATGTACTCTTATAAGAGCACAGTTATTTTCATAAAATTTGTGTATAAAATTTTTCTTACAAATTAGTATCCCTGTTTTACAACTCTTTGTGTTATCCCTATTGACCATTTTTGAACACTGTAAATAACAATAAATAGATAAAATAAAGACTGAGTTAATTAGTAATTAATTTTTACTTAAAATCATAATAATATGTAATTGATAATTGCTGAACATTAACTTTTAAAAAATGCTAAAACTATTCCTGAAATACATATCAATCGCTACAATAGTTCATGTAAATTATAATGTTTTATTTGCTTTAATGAATTATTTATCTTTGTAATTCCTGTTTATTTCGAGTTGTTAATTAGGTAGATTCATCTTAGTACTCGTACACTGGGTAAATATGTGTAATTTAAAGTAAATCATATAGTCTAAACACCTTTTTTATTAAATAATATATACCATTGCAGATGAAATTCACAATAATAGATAAACAGATATAAATAAATAAATAGATAAATAAATAAAAAGAAAAGAAAAAAAAAAGCCCCATGATTCAAGTGACATACACTCATATATATTACTTTTCCAACGTTTCTATCTGCTATGTATTTACGAATTTTTAAAAATGATAGTAGTTTCCCATGTAAGTGAGTTTACAAAATGTGTATACAAGTCTTGATAATTAGAGCCCGGAATATTGAGTAAAGAAAAGTGATCTGGCAAATATAAAAACGAATTCATTTTGAAGTACATATTACATGAGGGTACCCTAAGTATGTTGGCGTGAAACGTACCTTTGTATTATCAAAAAAAAAAAAAAAAAAAAAAAAAAAAAAAAAAAAAAAAATGAAAATTTCATAACTAGTCACGTGAATGAACATACCCACACAATAGTTATGTGTGTTGACATGATCGGGTCCGTTGGGCCGGATGCAAATTGCAGTAAATTATCTATCTTTCCTGAAATGCAACATTTGTTTTACACATGTCAATGACTCATTATGATAAATTACTATATTGTTGTGAATACATGTACGTCATACCGGTGTATTGAGGATGATTTTTTTTTTTTGAAAAATAGAAACAAACTTACGGAAATAAAACAGAAGTTTGTTTCTAACTTTCTTTTCAACTTTTGCTGGAACCAGTTTTAATAACAACTGTAAGAATTAAAAAATCGTACAAAATTTGATAAAAGAGATATAGGCTTTAAATATAGAAATATTGTCCCAGTGAATATATGAATTTAAATATAGAAAAATTGTCCCAGTGATTATGAATTTGTGTTGAATATGAAAACTGAACGAATGCACATAAAATTGAGTTAATGACGGAACAAAACGCTTGAACTTGATGAAGTGGAACATTTTGTAGAAACGGATATATATTCACATCCGACAAGGGGTGTTAAGCTCCTGAGTCGATTGATGTGACGAAAGATACAAAAAGAGACTTAAAAAGAGATTTTTTTCAAGAACCATGCACTGCCGAGTAAATCAGTCATTTTGTGAATATTTAGTTAATTTTGGACGATGTCGCTCGTGGGTCATTATATCCGTACGAAGATTTTTGTCTGCACTCTATGTATCGCCAACACTGTTCCCATGGAATATTTTCGGTGTTAATTGCAGCTTCACTTGAGTATACTGCTAAATCTATACATAGGAATGTTTACTTTATCGTGGTGCAAACAACATATACTTTCTTAATTAAAAAAAAACCAAAACACA
>CAJDSM010016535.1:0-18800 GCA_903981925.1 Ostrea lurida | reverse complement strand
AAAAAGTGTAAATCAACCATTACACTGATATTGTAGGTGGGCTCAGGGATACAATGGTGGAAAAATTGGATACATTGACAAAGATGTGATCTGCTACCAAGCAGGGAGTAATGTGAAGTTTGTATCAGAAGATGGAACAGAAACAGTCTACAACTTCAAAGGAAACGGAGTTGGACCCTTTGCAGTACACCCAACAAATAAATGCTTTGCTATTGCCGAGCAATCACTTAACCCCAAAATCACTGTTTTTATGTATCCAACATTTAGGGAGGTAGCTGTTTTGAAAGGTGAGAATCTTCTATATGTGGTTGCTTAATGATTATTCCTGGAAATATCATTATACAGTATATGTGATTGAATTGTAACCCAGTATTTATTTATTGATTTTTATTTTATTTTTGCAGATGGATCTAAGCTAGAATACAGATCAATGGTTTTCTCACACAGTGAATATCTGGGAACTGTTTCTGGAGTTCCTGAATTTCAGCTTGTTCTATGGTATGAGAAAAAAACTTACTGGTGTACCACCAGCATTGATGTTTTCTTTGATTTAATATCTCATAAAAATTCATTTTGTATGTTGGGAATTTGTGTTCAAGAATGTAGGAAAATAATCATTTTAATACCAATATATTATACGAATAATTTCATTGGGAAAATTTTTCCAAAGTGTATTGAAATTATTGGTGCTTTGCTAATTTCTCTTTATATCTTTTCATTCCCCCTTTGCAACTGCATGATAGCAATATCACCCTTCTGATACTGTCTGACAGTCACAGATCACAAGCTGATCAAATTAATCGGCCCCAAAATTTTTTTTTTTACTAAAAACATAAAATGCAGATTTCTATGTAAGATAATACCTCAGAAAAAAAGGATACCTAATTTAAACTTGCACTACTCAGGACAAGATCATCAAGCAGTTATCACACATGCAATTCATATATATGAACATTTTAATATGATATTTTATTGATTGTAGGCGATATACAGATGGTACTAAATTAGCAGCTGTTGACCTTGCATCAGAATCCAGTGACCTGTTGACTTTTAATCCTGGAAATTGGAGACAGATCTGTTGTTACGATCTGAAAATCCATGACGATTTGGAACACAGAACAAAGTGACCAATAAATATATTTTTACTTCCCACAGTAAGTACTTACTTTGCCAATAACTTTTGTAGTTATTTATGTGCAATTTTTATTCTATATTTGCTTCAGATCTGCTCTTAGTGTGTTATTTTAGGGCTGTCATGTTTCAAAAAAAATTCAGGTAGTGTCGTTGAGGATTTTTAAATTTGGGTTTAGGTATTTCGGTTTGGGCAAAACCTTTAATATTTGTATTCTGTTACAGTTTATTAACTTGCAGTTTATAAGAGTCTCATCATTATGATATTTGAATGCTGTGGCTCTTCTAATTGTGTCTATTTTGTCCACAATGACAGTTAACAATAAATCAATAGATTCTGATGCCATCTTGTTTCTAATAATACAAACACCGGAGCCGAATGCAAATCCGGAACCAAACCCAACCTGAACAACACAACATATGGTTTTCAGTTATATGGGGTACCCATTGTAGCCCTAGTGTATTTGATTATCATGTAATAAACTTGAGATTGGCTATATATGAAAGCAAAATTTGTTAGACTAGCTGCAACTAGGATATATTATTTTAGCATGTCTTTTAAAATTCAAAAAGACTTTTAATACAAAAAATATATACTGTCTGATTATGTTGATTTGAAAGACAAATATTTCTCATCAGGAAAGTGAAATTGCCAGCTGAGAATCCCTCCCTGAACTTTGATGATGAGAAGGACAGAGATATTCCTACCAGAGCATCCACCAGGATGTCTAGGTACACAGTGGAACTTCCCAAAGCAGCCATTGCTGGGCTGGTGGGAGAGAAGGCGGAAACATTAGAGGATATCCAAGACACCACTCCCCGTGTGGTTCCCATGTCTCATGCTTGGTCGCCCAGTGGAGATGTCTTTGTTGGATGCAAAGGTGGACAAATTCTCAGGGTAGGTTACATGTAGCCCCATGTTGAATGTAGGATTACATTTTTGTCTACCTGACTTTCAAGTATTGTACGTTGTTCTAGTGTAATTTCAACTATTCAAATGAAATACTAGTTGGGATATTTAAATAATCCAACTTTCCAGTGGGAATTTCCAATAATCCCGTTACACCTTTTTCCGTCACGAGTATAGGACAAAGCCAGAACTTAAAAGCCGACAAGTTTCCCTAAGGCTTGAATTGCTGCAGTTGAATATTATGGCAAAACCTGGAAAATTGTAGTGAACATGGTAAAGTTTACCTGATATTTCACTTGTATCAATTATGTTTGTAAATAATAGAGAGGAAATATAAATGAATTATCAAGACTTAGGCCACACAACGAATTTGTATCCACATAATGATTCATTCACCACTAAAGAATAATTACAAGATAAAAAACAGTTTAAATTTTCGTGATTCAAAGTAACGGTAAAATATCAGGTAACCAATATGTAACTAATGGTAGATGATTTGTCAAACCTCTTTTTATCTTCAGGTCATCCCTTCAGTTCTGTAAAGGAATTGGCCTTTGCATTACTGCTATGGATGGGAATAAATTCCATTACAAACGTTTCGATTTCCAAAAACAAAGGGATAAGCCTCGTTATGATGATAACAGAGCACAGGCGCGCGACCAAAAACCCAAAGAGAACCAGGACGAGAAATGCAAGTGTCTAATAAACAGAGTAGCACAGTAAGGGGAAAGGGAACAAAAAGCAGAAAAGGGTGTCTTGGAGACGACAGAGAACTCCAACACGAGGGTCGGTACACCTTACAATAGAAAGACTCACGGTGATGGGGAACGTGAAATGATATGTTCCAAATCGTTGGGGTCAAATGTCTCAAGTCAGACTCAGATAACTTTCGAAATGTTTCAGAAGTATACAAGAGCGAAAGAGCTGCTTAAATCAAATCAGTTTTGGAGATTTGGTCCGAGACCATGGCTTAATCAGCAATTCAGAGAAGTAATTTAAGAAATAACCAAAGGAATGCATATGCATCATTAGAATGGAAGGGAATATGCCAAAACCAATCTATCTACTGGCCCTCACTAGATAAACACAAACTTTGAACGCGAAATACGAAACCGGAACATAAGATCAGGAAAAAGAATATGAACAGGATATCAGGAAATGGGATAGGAAGAGGGTATAACAGAATGGCCGAGGAGGAAGGATCAGAAACCTCGAGGAGGAGGAAGATATACCAGGGGCCTTCGGGGGGGGAGAGGATATGATCAGGGGCCACAGAAGGGGGACAGAGGATTAATCAGGGGGCCTCGAAGAGGGAGAGGATTAAATCAGGGGCCAACAGAATGGAAAGAGGATAATCAGAATCAGGGGGACCGGAGGGCGAAGAGGAAATAGGGGCCACAAGAAATGGGAAAGGAGGATAAATCAGGGGCCAAATGGAAGGGAAATAATCAGGGGCCCTCGAGGAGCGGAAGAGGTAAGATAATCAGGCCTCGAGGAGGCCGGAGAGGATAAATCAGGGGCCTCAAGGAGTGGAGAGGTTGATCAGGGCCTCGAGGAGGTGGGAGGGATATTCAGGGCACAAGGAGAGCAGAGGAGGAAGATCTAGACGAAGTGGAAGAAGAGGAAGACGATAATTTCTGTTTAAATGGAAAGTGAACACGGATTTATGTTTTAGATTTTCATGCGTGCACGTGTGAATTAGTTTCAAATATATTTATCACGATGACATTAGAAAATTCGATTATCCACGTAACCCTATGTAATATACATAGTTGTCCTTGCTGTTTATATATCATATCACTCAGTTTTACTAATGACTGCAAATAATATCGTTCTATATCTATCTAATGGTGAATACTAGTGAATGCACACACACGCCTATTTATTTTTGTATGCCATAATTGTGATATTTCAGATAGAAAATCACTGTGTTATGGATAAGATTATTCAACATACAGGTATTGAGTAGTTTGTTTGGATACTTCTAAAATCATATAACTTTTTCTCGCTGTTCTAGTTTAGGAAGGCTGGTTTGTAACATTTATTTAAAAATTAAATCGCTGTTTAAAGTTATATAGAAACAAGTAAATGTTAAATTTTGCGTGAAAATATTTTATAACCATTTAATGATACAGAATACTAGAACAGTAGAGAAGAAAAGAATAATGAAATTAATGTTCGCTGTTTGTAGACTATTATATTAAGTACATGTATTATAAACAATTGTGAAATGTGTTTTTTTTGTTTGTGCGGGTTTTTTTTTTCTTTTTACTTCTACTTTTTGTACTATTTTTAGCACACATAGCCTGAAAACTCAAAGTGACATCAGATTCTGTCGAGGTCCGTCCATAAACTTTTAACACTTTCGACTTCTCTGGATTTTAAGAACCACAAAGGGTAGTTTCAGCCGAACTTGTAATAAAGCATGCTTCAGGATTCAAATTTCTTCAAACGATATACCACGTGAAATATGTTAAGGAAACTTTTTAATATTAAAAATCCTTTTCTGAAGTAAGTAGGTCAATGATTTGCATAATGATGTGCAAACAGGTAGTGTACACTTCAGGCCCCAGAAGTAGGGATCAAAGTCTGATATACTGGAAATTGAAACATCCCATACGAAAACTCAAATGGAGCATTCCTTTGAGAGTCATTTGCCATTCAGCTGATCCTTATTGAATTTGCCGTGCATATGAAGGGGGCGGGTCAAACGATTAGTATAAAGGTATCACAGTTGACATTGTTGAATAGACTACTCTCTATTTCATGTCTAGTTGACCAATAGATTACTCGATATGTTCTGTGCAGTGTACACAGTTGAAAGCTAACATGATAAGACCATGTAAATGTAATCTCTTTACAAGACAACAATTGCAACATTAATGACGCTGCAATCAGACTGAAGGCAAGGGCCAGTCTTATTGAACAATTATATTATACCCCCCGCAACGAAGTTAGGGGAAAGGTAAAGGCAAAGATAACGAACAGTGATCAATCTCGTAAGTCCCAAATAGAATACAAAAGAGTTGGGAACGAACGGACCCCTGGAACATATCAGAGTTGGGATAAGGTGCCTAGGAGGAGTAGGCACCCCTGTTTGACCGTGTCACACCCCGCCATGACCCATAGTCCTTGATCAGTAAACGGAGCAATCCTAGTCAAATCAGTGTGTGGAAAAAAAGGCTAACAATGGCAAACACATTAGACAGCATTTGACTTAATGGTAGGTCATCCTGGTAAACTGAATTGTTTATAACGACCGTGAATTACAACATGTTGCCTTTAAACGTGGCGTTTTGAAACCCCTGCAACAACAACTTGTTTGCAAGAAGCCGCCTCGATTCAAAAACTGATCACAAACAGAACAAGCTCATGCGTATCGAATAAGTTGAGAGACTACACGACCATAATGCAGGTGATGATGGAATATGCTACATAAATATGGAAATGACGATGGAGAAGCTGAAATCGTCCCGTTTGTCTAAGTTGAGTAGTTAGTTTGCCGTAATGTCAATGTTCAATAGGTATCCAAGTACGAAGCAGATATGGAAGACCCTTGGTGTCCTTGTATCTAGTTCGTTGGAGATATATTGAATCGACATAGGAATGAAAATCATTATTGATAATAGTAGATATATCAATAGTGAGCATGTTTCACAGTACCTCTAGTGAAGAGTCTATAAGATACCAGGTAAATAGCTAATACGTGATTGCAAAACTATATGTACTGTTCTTTTTATTATCGATTCCATTAATCCTTGCTTTCTCTGATCATTTACGGTGTCATAACAACTGTGCACATCAAACTTCCCGATGTGAATCCGGAGTCAGAATGGGTCCATCGGTACCCTTGCTTGTAGTAGAGCGGACTGTAGGGGCGCTTTGGAGGAGACCGAAAATACCGAGTTCCCGTGTAACAGCAGGTGTGGCACAATAAAGATCCCTCCCTGCTCAAAGGCATAACGACAAGCAACAGTCTAAGTTTGCAGACCTTCACGACAATGCTGACGTCTTCTTATGATGAAAGATGGAACAAAGACATAGAAGTCAATCATCTGCATCACACGCTCATGAATTTAATTGAGGAAAAAAATGATAATCGCGTTCAACAATTTAACTCCTTTCAGCTCATCTGCCATATGATGAAATATTCTCGGTGGGACGCAAAACATAAATAAATAAATTCAGCTCATCTGAACCGGAAGTTCAAGTGAGCTCTTCTGATAGTGGTTGTCCGTGTGTCTGTCCGTAAACTTCACATTTTGAACTTTCTTCTCCAGAACCACTTCGCCAAATTCAACCCAATTGGTAGAAAAAATCCTTCGATAAAGGGGGTTCAAGTTTGTTCAATGAAGGACCAGGCCCTCATCAAAGGGGAGATTATGTCGAAATGGCCTTTCATCATAACCCCGGGGAGTAAGGTGGGCCAGATAAGAGAGAAGTTTAATTGATGGTTATTTTGTTGTCCACAATCGGTGTGATTATTCTGTTAACGTCCCACTCGAGATATATTAACTCCACGGAGACGTCACCATGGCCGGTGAAGGCTGTAAAATTTAGACCTATGCTTCGGCACTCTTGGCCTTTGAGCAGGAGGGATCTTTTTCGTGCCACACTGCTGTGACACGGTGCCTGCGTTTTTCAGTCTCATCCGAAGACCGTCCCTCTTATGGTACGCAAGGGGATGCTGGGGACCTTCTAACCCGGACCCCCACGGGTAAATTTTTAAATGCTGATAAAGTTTAAAATGCCTGATATAGGGAAATATTCTCCAGACACTGCCAATTTCAATCATATTGGTACAAATCATCCTTAGGTGAAGGGATTCAAGTTGTGTACAATATTGAAAGCAGTACTACACATGTATACTTTGCCAAGTTTTGAAACAAGCGCAATCAGCCTTGGGTGGTTCACAAAAATGCAAAAATGGGTGGTATCAGGTTTTTTTTTCAACAAAAACCACTGGGCCAGAAAGCTGAACTTCCTGACATAGTGGAGATTCAAGTTTGAACAAATCATGGGACCACTAGGGTCAAATTTTACATGTAAATATATAGGGAAAATCTTTAGAGAATCTTGTTCCTCATCCGTTAAAAATGGTATATTATTTGTGAACACTCACCTTAAACCACGGTATTTCCTTGTTCCATGTGTTGGGACAAGTTCACTGAAACACATGTAGAGGCCCCCTAGGTCATGACTGACTCTGCTTTTGGAAACTATCGAGATCCCTACCCTCAAACCATATATTTCCTTGATCCTCCTGTTGAGGCAAGTTCATTGACACAGATGTGGAGGGTCCCTTGGGTTAATGACCGACTCGCCTTTTGGAATTATTGAGATCCCTACCCCAAAGCCTGAACCTTAATATTTTCTTGATCCTTGTTTAAAGAACATGGGGAGAGCCCCTGGGGTCATTCAGGGCTGACTCTCCTTCTTAAAAATGGTCTTATATTTTGAAAACTATTGAGATCCCCCCGACGCTCCTTGTGGTTAGAAACAATGTTTTGAAAACTATTGAGATCCCCAACGATCCTTGTGTTGAGACAGTAGTTCATTGACACACGAGAACCACTAGAAGTGGCGGATCCAGGAATTTCATTATTGCTCTCGTCAATCGAATCGTCTTAGTTTGGTATGAATATTTGCTAATCGTTTGCCAATTAGAAAATGTATAGACACATTTAAAATATTATTTTTAGCAATTTTTCAACGGAGCTGTCAGATAGATGTTGCTTTTTTCGTTTTGTATGATAAATAGTTCCGTTTACGAATGTTTTGCTTTCCAACAAGTTTACACATCCGTCTGTACTGTGTCGCTGCTCAAGCAGATGCGTCTCTACGTTAAATGTATAAGTGGAACCCTTCAGCAATCTTAGTACTTAGTACAATATTCTCTGCATCTGTTGATCAAAAATGCAAGGAAAAGACGCAAGTACAATCGTGTAAAGGAGAAGCAGGTGTCCCTTTCACTCATATGACACGCAAAGAATAACATTATATAATATTTTATTTCAAGTTGAATGTAACACAATCATTTTTTTTCCATCACATTGTCATAACAATATCACAAAGCATTGCATTCTACCAACACAGGACATAGAGTTGATTTGTAAACTATACACGACACTGATTTTTCAGACGCACATCTTAAAATATATTGGGAAAGTTTTATCTGTTTCATAACTTTTTTTTAATGCAATGAATTAAAAGTGCCAAATAGAAAATCAATTGTTCACAAAAATCCTTTCTATCATTATGTATATCGTTAATTAGAATTTCCAGGAAATTGTTGGCACTTCCTTTTTGATGTTTTAATGTATATCTAAAACTGTCATATTTTGAATGATTTCGCCATATTGAAACCCAAGTGTTAAAGCATAATATCAAATCCAAAAAAAAATTTTTTATGATTCCTTGTAAAAGTCATTAAATAAATAAAATAGTGTACTACAGTATGCTATATTTAGAAATGACTACATACACTTTGTACTGTCCTCCGTGTACCTCTACACGTGACTCAATCATTCAGTACTTGTAACAGGGGGTCACACTTCAGTGCATCAAGTCAGCAACAGAAGATTATCTCTTTAAAGTTCACCTGAGGCTATTATTGAACTTTTGAATTAATTTTATGTATGAAAAAAAAAAAGGCATTTGGGTTTATATTGCTTTTCTTCAATATTATAACTGTGACTACGCATTTTACTGTTCCAATACCAAGTTAAGTATAAAATTGACATATTTTACATCTAAAATGACATTCTTCAGACAAAATGTCCCATAGACCTCTCTGGGCGTCTTAAATAATAATGGTAAATCAATAAAATTATTTGGAATTTAAAATGAAAATTCTGCAAATATTTGTGGTAAAATATAAAAATTGAGTACCATACCGAAACTGAATTTGTAATTGGGATGCATACAATATGTATAGAAAAAAAGAGAATCAAAATAAACTTTAAAAGACAGAAATTTAACTCTGACACAAATTGTAATCTTATCAATACAATAAAAATAAAATAAATGGACATTGCATAGGATACACACTCATCAATCTAGTTTATAAAACAATATATAGAAAAATTCACTTATACAGAGAGGTTATAATTTGCACTCTTTATACATGATGTACAATGAAGGATATGTTTGCTTTTCATGAGTCAAAAGCAAAGATCAAACATATTAGGCACTAAATGGTGCTATCATAATGCTGAATTTCTAGGTCTAGCTATTGCATCTTATTCATACTGGTATTCATTGCTTATCCATAGGCCTATAGTTCTATACCTAGACTGAGACAAAGGTGAATTAAATCTAAACTTAGTCCTGAACATAAAAAAACATGAATTTGTCTTCTACATACTGTAAACACAAATACTGTAAATTCCTAATAAAACGCGAGTAATTTATTATCGCGCAATTTCGCAAGGAGCATCAATCGCGAAATAAAATTGTTTGCTTTTTATTTTCATGATACTAAAATACATGTAAACACTCTTCATAAACACAACCATCACGAATTTACATTCTTGTGATTTGATGTGTTCGAGTCAACTCGCGATATAAAGTACTCACGTAAAATAAGGAATCTACAGTATATTTAATACGCATTATATTTGGCAGAAATTTGATTTTCTGACATTTGACGTGGACTTAATTTAGTGGATGTTCAATCCCCTTTTGTACGTCATAATGCATGCCCCTGTTGGCGGTGTACTCGATTTAGCAAAAGCAGTCTTCCGCAAAATTTGCTCAAATAAATCCACAGTAACAATATAATATATTAATATATTTACAGTATCTAAAAACCATTTGTGTAATTTTGAGGGCATTGGAATGCTGGCTCCCCCCCCCCCCCCTTTTTTTTTTATTTGGGAGAGGAGAAAAATTCAATAAAATGAAAGCTAAAATATAAAATGATACCCTTCTTAATTCATGAAATGTGCAAGATCTTAAACTACCTTTTTGTAAGAAATTATGTGCCTAATACACCCAGTCCCAAAATTACTTGACTTACTGTTTTTGGTTAATGTATCAGACTGGCAATCTATATAGATATAGAGACTGGCAAGTAATAGTAAGAAAGTCCACTCATATTCAGAAACTCTTCAGCAAATGCAGTACATAAACATTTCACAATTTAAGTGCATATTGTAACCTACTCTTAAAGCTTTATAATCAAGCTTTGGACACTGAATCATCTATAGGGAAACGAATTTCATCCTGCTCTGGTAAAGCTTCATTTTTGTCCGTCCCAGTGCCTGCACTTTGTTGCCCATACAGAGGGTTGGCAAAGGAATGTTTAGTGTCATTTCTACCATTGGACAATGGCTTGGAATAGTATGCACTGCCATTTTTGGCGAGCTGCAGATTGTCGCTAGCACTGCCATTGGCGGTGCCAGTAGGCTGCATTGTCATGTCGTACAACTGGTTACTGACAGCAATGCTGCCGTCCACATTATGTTCAATGATATCGTCATGAAAACGCTCATGAGGAATGGTGTCTCTTTTATGGAATCTGCGGACTTTGAACACAAACACAAGAATGATAACTGCCAGAATGATGAAGAAAATGACAACAGGGACGGCAATGATGACTCCTAATTTAGTGGAGCTCTCCTGCTGTTGTTTGGGAGGCACCAATGTGACATTTGTGTTTGGTCGTCCCTCTGTCGTTGTTTGTGGTGTTGTTGTTGTTGTTACTGTTGTTGTTGTTGGTTTCAGGGTGGATGTTGTTGGCTTGTGTGTGGTTCTCTCAGGAGTTATAATAATGGTGGTGGTTTTCTGTGTGGTTGTTGTTGTTTTTCGTGTTGTTGTACTTGGTGTTGTAGTTGTTGTACTTGGTGTTGTTGTGGTTGTTGTTCTCTTTGTTGTTGTTGTTGTAGGAGTTGTTTTAGGAGCAGGTGTTGTTGTTGTGGTGGTGGTCGTAGTCGTTGTGGTTATAGTTGTTGGTATTATAACACCTACAATGACAACAACATGGCATTAAAAAACATCAAATACGTACACATGTACCTATATATTTGAAATGAATTTATGAATAGTTCATTTTATCATCTAAATCTTAGAATTCATTCTCACCCTCACACTTCACACCCACATCCTCAGTATGATTACAGTTATGAGTCCCAATGCCTCGGTTGCCACATTCCCAAACATGGCTCTCGTTACCAAAACATTTCACATTATCAAACCAGATAGGACCACTTCCTGTGCCATAAAACGCTTCTTTGACAGGCTTTCCTCCTGAGAATCCCAGCTGTCGGCAAACAACCTTGGCCGCTGTCTCATCCCAGAAGTCATCACAGATTGTTCCCCATTGGTTTGGTCCCTGAATGTACACTTCAAGACGACCTGTATAGTTGTTAGGTCCATCTACCAAGCGGATCTTCTTTGGTTCTAAAAAAATATATCAAAATTGTTCTCCGTCAAAGTATCAAATTATCATATTTATTCACCTTTAATTTTTTTATGTTCTGGTAAAATAAATTAATCATAATAATTGTAATCATTATAAAACAATGTGATAATGACATCATTTGATCTGCACACACGTGTGTTTGTGTTGTGCATACCAAATATGAAATCTCCACTTGCATTTACTTCAAAATTTGTGTTAAATATCTACACAGAGATTCCATCTGAGTGCATAGAAAATATACCTATAACATCATTATAACAGGATGCGTATGCTCCAGGTTCATTGTACAAGCACAGGTCATCCAAAAAGGTGGAGTTAAACCCAGTGTTCAGACAGGTCATAAGGGTCTTTTCATCCCCCTGACAGAAATACCCTGTCACCCATCTCTTGGTGGGAACTAATTTTGAATTGTGGTTATAGCTGACGATTCCATCAGCATAACCGAGCTGTCTACAGAGCACTTTAGCATCAGCAGTCTTCCAGGACCATGCACAGACAGTCCCCACAACACCGTCGTAGCTCAGCTCCACGCGTCCTGTCGAGTTACTCCTCCCTCCTACCAGGCTGTACTGGATCCCTGAAACATCAGATGTTCATACAAAGATGAGAAATCCATCAACGTTAGTAAAAGGGTCAACAATAGGTACATGTATGTTGATCAAAATACAGTTGAACCTCGTTATCTCGAATTCGATGGGACTGAGAAAAAAATTAGATAACCATGGATTCGAAATGCCTAGGGTAAAATACTAAGAAAATAGGTGGCTTGGACTTTCGAATCACTTTGACATATCCATGGTATTCGAGAAATCAGTGTTTGAGATATTGAACTTTAGTTCTGAAATATGATTTTGCACTTTATAATAGTGTACATGTAGTTGGCATATGCTGATGAAAGTTAGCTAGCCTTGGATCCAGAAAAAATCACAATGAGATAATTCTCTCTGGGAAACAAATGAGATATAAACTCCCTATGGGAAACAATGAGATAACTCTCTCAGGGAAACAAATATACAAAGTGATGACCTTTCACTATAGTTTCATCTGAAGGATTTCATCCAGTGGCCAATACCTTGACAATCAATAGGGTTTAACAACTCACCACTGAGAAAAAAGCAAGCAGAGTCGGAAGAGGACATGCAGTGCTATCTGCATCTTGCTCATATGAAATTTGAAGGATTTTCTTTACAGCTGCCTAGCACTTGAAAATCAGTATGGAAAACTTGTTACAAAGTCTGATTACTCTAAAGTGCTTCCAGTCCTACAACTTAACTCACAGTAGCCAATGAGTCAAATCAAATAATCAGTGAAGACCATACCTTTAGATCGGTAACACAGGATTCCAGCGTCATTAGAATGGAACGCACAGTTCTTAAGGTCTGGACTCATGCTATGATCACAGTCGATTAAGTTGGTCTCATCACCTTTACAATGCACCTGGTTCATCATAATTGGTTTACGGTTCTTCATGATGTGTAAATATGCAACACCCCCTGCATAGCCCAGTCTTTTACAAGTCACATTGGCATCCCTGTCATCCCAGTGGTTCATACAGACACGCCCCCACACGCCATTCACTCTGATCTCCACAATACCATGTAGTGTGCTGGATAAACTGTCGGGGGCCAAGCGGACATCAAAACCTAAAATATCAGAAAAAAGTCACACTTCCAGATCTTCTCTTTTAAAACCAATATGAATATCCAGTAATTTAAATCCTGAATATCTTTTGATTAATTCATAATGACCTACAATATATATATAAGAAGCAACTATAAAATATCAATGGCAAGTCCATTTAATATATTTCATATTCATTCTTCTAAATCACTTTTAAATATTGTTTGACTACAATTTAGTGGCAAAAAGATGCAAAAATAAAGTTAAAAGATGCACAGACTGCATTTTCTGAAGGTGTGAAAAACTTAGCTTTGCAAATCAAAGTGAAAACTTAAAGAATCAAACCTCATTTATATCAGGTATTAAAGCATCAGTTAAAACTTAAACTTGGAGACTATACAAACAATCATCTTCGCTAGCCAAGGGTGAAGATACACGGTAAAAGAGAAATACCGTGAATTGTCACCCTTGGCTAGCGAAGATGATAAACAGTATGCAATTCCAATATTGGACAGTTTTCCTTTGAACATATTCTGATGGATTTCCTATTTTAGAGGAGAGTATATGACAAAAGAGAGCAAATGACAAAAACAGGATGAAAACACAAGATGTATAAATTTGTAAAGAAGTTTGATATCTGACAAGATGAGATTTTGAAACAAATTGATCTATACATGTTATAACATTAAACTAAACTATGTATCGAAAGAATTTTGCACAGGTAAATTAGCTTTATATGAATGATGTAAAGGATTTGAAATTCAATTCATAAAGACTTGGGATAATATTTCACCTTCAGTAAAATAATTTATTCGATGTGTCATCTTATTTCACTGCATCAGAATTACTACTATTCATACCACGTACATCTTTAAAATAATTTAAAATGGTCATCAACTAAAAATGCTGCAAATGCTAAATATGTATTTCTGTTTTATAGAACATTCCTACCTGTTTTATCTTACCTGTATCAACAATGGATTTATTGCTGCACATTACGGATACATACATCCCACTATCACACTTGGTCTTGTTGAAATCGTACGAACACTGTGTAAAATCCGATTCATCACCTCTACACTTGACATTGGTGTAGAGAATTTCTCCTGATATATTTCCGTACGCGGATCCATTGATTGCTCTTCCATCGATGTAGTCCAGGCCAAGGCTGTGACAGACCACTTTAGCAGCCGCATTACTGAATCCTGTGTCACAGATCCCAAACCATTTCTTCTGCTCTTTATTAAACACCTCTACCCCTCCCATTGGAGAATCATGGCCCTCGTTCAGTTTCACTACAAATCAAAGCATCCGATACATGCACGCATGGAGAAGAGACAATCTTCTGCTACAAATGTTAATACAATGTTCTCATTAAACGCTGCATGTATGCTCTCCAGCTTAACAACATTCAATTCTGGTTTTTTTTGGGTTTTTTTTAACCTTAATGAGTGCCCATGACCCTTATCACTTTGACCTTGACCTATTACCTCATCTCATTAAGTTTTTATCTTGTATAATTAAGGAAAATATGAAAGATACAGAAAGACCATAAAAAAATTACACCCCCCCCCCCCCCCTTCATTCTTCAATGTTAGAGGCATAAAAAAACAACAACACTCCCTTTTAACTGTATGCATTTTAAAACAGGTTTTTTTTTTTTTTTTTTACTGGACATCATAACATGCTACTAAACAGTATCGAGCCTTCAGTGGCTAATTTTACCAGCTACACACTCTAAAACTGATAAATTACCATTTTTGAAGCAGAACACTGATGCGTCATCTCGATGAGAATCACAGATAAGTGGCAGGAGCCAGCTCGCATCTGAGTATCGATCCACAAATCCCCGGTGTGGGCACCATCGTAGTCCTTGTTCATTTCCAGCACATTGTATGTGACTCTGCCATATTGGTCCTAAAAAGGAAAGGTGGTATTTAATTAATAGATATACCTGTAAACTTTATTTATCATGAACTGTAAACGTATCATATTTTACTGTGGATTTATAATAGCGATTTTGGCGGCAGACTACTTCTGCCAAATCAAGTACACCGCCAACAGGGGCATGCATTAATGGGAAGGGATCATCTGCAAAAGTAAGTCCACGTCAAATGCTAAATCAAGTACACCGCCAGTAGGAGCATGCATTATGACGGAGAAAGTGGGGGAGGGGGTGAACATCCGCCAAATTTAGACTGCGTTAAATGTTAGAAAAATCAATTCAGGTCATTATATTTTACAAGTAAACAAGTCTCTTATGTTGATCATCAGAGCTAGTGCCATGCAGTAATTTATGAGAATTGTTCTACTGTAATGCCTATAATTACCTGATCCCTGACCATAAGCTGCCCCTGTAATGCCTATAATTACCTGTTCCCTGACCGTAAGCTGCCCCTGTAATGCCTATAATTACCTGTTCCCTGACCGTAAGCTGCCCCCGGCACAGCCACCCCTTCACTGAATCCCTTCTCTCTACACAGAACGGAGGCATCTTTATTGTCCCATGATGCATCACATATTGTACCTCTCTGCTTCTCAATAGACACCTCCACTCTACCATAATGGCTCCCTCCAGCTATGTAATACTTTATGGCTGGAAAATGATATCACAAACGTAGTGATTTCTTCATTGTAAAAGTGAGCAAACACATTATATATGCATTTTGTTTTGGTACATCACAGTTTATGCTGAAGAGCCAATAAAAATGATTTAAATGTGAATAGTGATTTGATATTACAATACTATGTGTAGTTGACTTTGATATTCATTACAATGTTGTAGTTGACTTTGATATTCATTACTATGTGTAGTTGACTTTGATATTCATTACTATTGTGTAGTTGACTTTGATATTCAATACTATGTGTAGTTGACTTTGGGGGGAAGGGAATGTTAAATATAATTTGTTAAAATTATAAAATTTTCTTAAAAAATTAATCAAATAATAAAATATATATAAGTAAATCATTAATTATAATAATATTATTAAAAATTTTTTTTATAAAATTTATTAAAATAAATATATTTATAATTATTATATTCATTTACTTATGTGCCCAGAATCAAGTTTCATTTAAAACATTGTATGGAATGTAAACTAGACATAAGATCTCTAAATAGAGAGGAACAAAAACTAGTACCCAAGTAGTTTCTTACTGAGAACTTTCTGAAATCACAATACAATGACACATATCCATAAATAATTCCCAAGCTTTATTCACATTTTACACGAAATTTCTGACCTAAAAGATTATTCTGATTGGTCGTCCAAGGTTTGCATGAACTCACCAGACTCTCCAGTGTCATTAAAACATAGAACTGATGCGATGTGAGAACCGGAACAGTTGCCAAGGTTTAATCTGGTGTTGTTTGGACACTCCAAGAGAGATAACTCCTCTCCGGTGCAATTGAATCCGCTAAGCCAATAGGGACCTCGTAAACTGCTGATAGTGGACAGTTCGTCATGATAATACGCCATTCCATTCTGGTACGAGAGGCTTCGGCACATAACATGTGCATCAGCATCATCCCAATCACGGCTACAAATGCGACCTTCCACACCATAATGTGTAACGACAACTTGGCCCTTATTTCCATTGCCCCCAGCTCTTACCGCAAAGGAGTACTCATCTAGAAAATACCCAAATCAATTTACACTCAACATATATTTTCTCCTTCAAATTTTTTCAATACAAAAATACAAAGCATTTCAGTAGGAGTGAGAGAAACTTTAAAATTGCTTCCAGTTATCTTATCAGACAGACACAAAAGGTAAACACGGTCACAACACAATGTATCTCAAATGCACCATGACACTCCAAAATTTACATGTACCTTGGTGTTATCTTGAAATTGATTATACCTGATTCAACAAAATGATCATTCTTGCTCATCTCAACATACCATCTTTAATTTCATCTCCTTCACCAAAGCATACGACCGAGGAATAATTGGCGGTATCACAGTCCTCTTCTCGCAGGCATTCATTTACATTGGACTCTCTACCGTTACACCGCAAGGTGTAGTTCATCTGAATGTACTTCTCACTGACTGCTCCATACGCAGAGCAACAAATAGCTCGTCCATCTCTATAACCCAGTTCTCTACACACCACCCGGGCTGCATTGTCATTAAAACCAGTGTCACACACCCTTAACCAGGTCTGGTTCTGGTATAACATGACTGCACCAGTGCGACTGTTTCGATTCAGTATGCCATTGGAAAGTTTTACTGCAAATTTAAAATGAAAATTATCACAGGCTAAGCTACACGTTTTCTTTTTGGTGAGGTAAGTTGTGTAACAAAATTATTTTTCTGGTGAAATAAGTGGTGTAACAAAATCATTATTTCATACATTTTAATAATTGGATGAAAATTTCTTTCCTCAATGAAATTTGACTTTCAAACATATTATGTACAACAGACTAAATATCAAAGACAATCTGATTAAAATCAGCTCCTTTGATCTGCTTCATGTAGATCAAACTACTGGTAAGGGCTGAACGAATACGCCCGCCTTCACCGATACGATACGTATTGGACGATACTTGTGCCACGATTCAATAATTTCAAATACGATACATTTTGAAAGAATGAATACATCTTAAAGTTGAAATTATGTATTCAGGAGGCAAGAAAATTTTACATATAAGAAATGAAGGTTGGTGTACAAATGAAGAAACACAACTTCTGCTTATGTAAATCACAAGGGTGAATATGTCAATCAATACAATGTCAGTTTATGCAAATCACATGGAACTTTTAAGAAAATGAGCATGTCAACAATTGATCAACATTGTTAAACGTATCCAAAACGAAAATCGAGGGTAATGAAATCGAAACATTGAATCGAGCGTTTATATCGAACAAGTAAAGGAATATTTCGGTGAATCGTTTTCTAGCCTAACACAGGTAGCAATCTAACACGGCAGATCAAAAAGGAGCTGATTTTAATCAGATTGATATCGAACGAGTATTTCAAATGTAATTTTACATCAAAATTATTTATTTAAAACAAGATACTTTTCATATTCATGCTTTTAGACTTTATGTTAAAATAATCTCCATAGTAATTGTACAAAAACTGTCCTGAGCAGTGCTAGCTGTACTGACCATTCGTATAACACTGTACACCAGCATCGTCCTTGTGAGTCCTGCAGTAAATGGAGTCGGTGATTCTCCAACCTTCGTGAGGACAGCCATTAAGATTCTCTTCATTTCCTTTACAGTGAAACATGGTTCCCCATACTTTGCCTGTGCCCTGGTTTTTGTATGAATCATAGTAAGCATCCCCAGTGCTGAAGCCAAACATTCGACAGAAAACTTCGGCGTCCCTCTGATCCCAGTAACGGTCACATATAGTGCCCCATTTCCCACCAATCAACACCTCCACACGCCCATAACGGAAATCACCACCTTCCATTCTGTAACTTATACCTGTCAAGAAATATTCTCAAATGTTACAAAATATATTTCAAAAATTATGTATTTTGTGACAAAGTCCTAGTGTAGCCCATCTGACTTTTTGTCACATAAAGTAAAGAACAAGATCAAAGACTAAAAGCACTACAAGCTAAACACTCCATTAATGATCGATTCTCCATACAGGTATGAATTCATTGTGGTAACAAAGAAATGTATTACACTACTTACCAAACCTCAAACAACTACTGTCTGTAGTTGTAAAATAAATAGAGGATATTCAATGTTTT
>CAJDSM010016530.1:1517-15267 GCA_903981925.1 Ostrea lurida | reverse complement strand
AAGTTACAAGTAAGTGGTCTCCTAGTTACAAGTAATTGGTCTCCTCAAGTTGCAAGTAAGTTGTTCTCCTTAAGGTACCAAGTTAAGTGCGTTCCTTAAAGTACAAGTAAAAGTGGTCCTGAAGCACAAGTAAGTGTCTCCTAAGTTACAAAAAATGGTTCCCTTATACATGTACAAATAAAGTGCGGCTACTCCTTGAGCAACCACAGGCTACCAACGGTAATTTAGTCTCCTTAACGCATAACAAATAAGATCGGTCTCCTTGAAGTCACTCATTGATTCTCCCTTAATCATCACGCAGTAAATACATCATGTATCTCCTCTATAAACACAAGATAGTGCTATTACCTAACTCACAGGTAAGTGGCCTCCTCTTAAGCACAAAGTAGACGTTGAAAAGTAAT
This sequence comes from Ostrea lurida, assembly GCA_903981925.1. Classification (NCBI taxonomy): domain Eukaryota; kingdom Metazoa; phylum Mollusca; class Bivalvia; order Ostreida; family Ostreidae; genus Ostrea; species Ostrea lurida. The sequence goes on along the minus strand of CAJDSM010016530.1, from coordinate 14,863 downwards.
TCGTCTCTCCTTAGGCGACAAGTACATAGTGATCTACTCAAGCACAAGTGTCTGGCTTAAGTACAAGTAAAGTGATCTCTTAAGCAGAAGGAAGTTAGCTCCTTTAAAAGTTACATTTGGTCCTTAAACACAAGTAAGTGATCTCCATAGAGGTACAAATAAGTGCGTGTCCTTAAGAGAAGCCTTAAGTAACAAGTAAGTGGTCCTCCTTTAAAGTGCCAAGTGAAGTAAGTGAAAGTTAAGTGGTGATCCTTAAGCCACAATGTAAGTTGACTTCTCCTTAAGCACAAGTTAAGTGCGCTCTCCTTAAGCACAAGTAACGGGTCTCCTACGTACAAATAAGTTGATCTCCTTAAGCACAAGTAATGTAGTCTCCATTTATCCGAGTACAAAGTAAGTGGTCTCCTTAAGCACAAGTGAAATAGGTCCCTCCTTAAACTACAAGTAAGTGGTACTCCTTACGTCACAAATAAAAGTGGTTCTCCTTAAGCACATCACGGTCTCCTTAAGTACAAGTAAGTGCGTCTCCTTAAGTACAAGTAAGTGCGTCTTCCTTAAGTACAATAAGCTGTCTCCTTAAGCTTACAAGTAATCGTGATTTCTTCCTTAAGCCACAAGTAAGTGATCTCCTTAAAGCACAAGTAAGTAGTCTCCTTAGCACACATTAAGTGGAATACTCCTTACGTTACAAATAAGTGGTTTCCTTAAGCACATTGGTCTCCTTAGTACAAGTTAAGCTAGTCTCCTTAAAGTACAAGTAAGTGTTTCCTTGAGCACGAAGTTAAGTGGTCTCCTTATTACACAGCACAAAGTAAGTTGCGTCTCCTTAAAGTACACAGTTAAGGTATCTTCTAAATGACAGTAAATTGGATTTTCGCTAGAATAGTTTGATCTCCTTAATCATGAATAGCATACAGGATGATACTGTATTAACATGCAATTGACATAAAGATCTGCAGTGTTAGATCTTGTACAAATGTTGCATTTTTTTACTTAAAGATTGTTTGGAAATGAGACAAGCAACAGACTTCCCCTGGGAGAGTTTTTTGACAGCAGTAGGCAGCTAAAATTCCGAGGGACCTTCAGTGTTATTTAGGTTTGCCTCAATCGTGCGTGTTCGGGACTGATTAAGGGCAAAGTAGTGGTTTGTCTTTTTAAAAAGAATTAAAAAATAGAAGATACATTCAAAGTAATACTAAAGTTAGGAACACAATTTTTAGATATTTTTGTCATGGATTGCTTAGTTTTACCAAGAAATTTAGTTTTGGAATGTAAAAACTTTATGATGAAGAATAGTGAAATGCGTTAACCATTTGTGTTAAATTTACTTTTGAAACTGTACATATTTACAGATGGTGAGAATCAGTTAAACCACACAGAAGAGACCATGGAGCCACCATTAAAAGAGAAATGCGCCCAACAAAACTTTGGATTCTGTCAAATCATCCCCACCAGGAAATTAAATACTACAGGTTAACATAAAGTCTTCTGAATGAGAAATGTTCATTTGCAAGTCCATTCTTTCTACTCTGCAAAAGCGTCTGTTGTGATGCATATTTAGGGTATTTAAAATTTAGAAAATAATTAGCTATAACTGCTGTTGAAAAAATCATCTGTTTATAAGCAACTTTTAAATGAGTGTCTCAACGAACACCTGTTTGAATGATCGCTTGTAAACATTTCATTTGTATTACAATAGTATTGAAAGTATGATGTCATGAGTATATGACCAACATTGCAAATTTATTTTTAGTTATCTATTTCCTCTATCCTGCTCTCTCAGGTACAGTCAGCTCTCGTTTTACAAACGGCCACGTTTCGTTTTCCGGTCATCTTTGCCGTTTATAACGATCTGCTTGTTGTAACAAAATGCCTCTCTTTTACCAGTACGAGTTATTTCCCCCTTGTTTAATCATTCTGTACAATAACACGAATGGCCAATCTCCTAAAAACATTCACCGTTGCGTCTATTTTCTTTACGGTACAACATACAACTCATGTCCCTCTTCCTCCCAATTTCTGTTAAAAGTAAAGAAAGGATTTGGATAAATTAATATTTAAGTAAATTTTTTCATTAACTTACAAACGTACCAAGTGATAGGTCCTTGGGTTGTGTCGTATCCCACCTACTACACTTTCCATTCATAGGAATTATAAACCACCCGTAAATAAATAAGACGCTTTGTATCAATGCGCATGCATTTTTAATAACAAACTTGAATGTATATTCAAAGAGAAAGCGAAATTAAATGTAAGGAAAACGTTATTTGCCAACGATATTCCCCGTTTTTCAGAGATCATTAACTGGGTACGACGCCTTTTTTTCTTCGGTGGTTCTGACATTCCTATGCCACTACCTATCCAGTTAGAAATTACAAATGAATAAACATAAATTTTGTTTGTTTGTTAATTTTCTTTTGTTCAATTTATCTTAGGAGCACCCTTTCATTATAGTCATTTTTAAGCTGGGAGTTTTATTTTTACCTGCTATTGGAAACCATCAAACATACCCGCGCAATCTATTTATATGAAAACTATCTTACAAACGTCAATTAGCTGCATTGATAAACCCAGTCCTTAAACAAAAACATTAGTGGTATGCAAAAGGTGGCCAAGGATTGTAATCGTTACATAATCTTGGTTAAGTGTGAAATATTGCTGATAGCAAATGTCTTGTTACCACGGGTCGTTGAACAAGCTCAGGTAAACCTTGCTTGTTAAAATCGGATTTTATATAGTGTCAAATGCACATTTGTACCGATACAGTACTGCCGGTGCTGAAATGCGAATATACCGCTTGTATCAAACAATAATATAGTGTTGCAGTTGTTTACAAGCAAAATCCTGCCGTGTAGCGGAATTTGCCGGTAAACGAATGCTGCTGTAATTGAGCGCTGACTGTATTTTGTTATCTGTTCAACTTTTTTCCTCAAGACCTTTGTTTAACAATTTTTTAACCGAAATATCTTTGGGTGAAGGAAATTCATGCGTCAAATGAAGGACTGAACCTTCTGCCAATGGAAAACAAAGAGATAGTATAAAATGAATCTTGTGGTTACTGTAGGTGTATTTGACAGTGTAATTTGATGGAGTCATAATTTAGCAATTACCAAATTTTGGTTTGATCAGCGGGTAGGAAATTCCGCTGACAAGAAAACGTGCTTTGCACTTTTTATTTCAGTTTGTTGATTAAATGTTCAAAATTTAAACATTAAATTCTTCAAATAGAATGTTTAACCCTAGTATAGTCCAATTTTATTTGAATTATGATCAAATGGATTCCAGAGAATGCTCAAAAGATTTCTTTTGGAATTCTCCCCAAGCAAGTCATATTTTTAGACTGTCAGAATGATATGCTTGATATTGAGGTGTTGAATAAAATGCAGTTATAGTTTTCTGGTGATGGGTTTTTTGTTGAGGGATGACTATTAGTGTTCCAAGCTTTTGAGGGTATTTTCTGTAACTTCAGGAAGGTAATGCAGGTTAAACACTGTGGCCCTTGTTGTCTCTTTGCTTTTTTTAACAGATACAGAAATGGATGTGTTCAAGCACCGAGGGTCGTCCATTACATCTGCCGGGAGAATCAACAACCAGATCCGATGAGCTGGCAACAACATTACTGTCAAGTACGCGCGACAGGGTTTGCTTATCAGATGTGGTCAAACTATGGGATCTTACAAGACATGTCACATTATATAAATATTGCATGTACGTTGAGGGTAACATTTGAAAATTTCACCCTGAGAAAAACATTGTCAACCGAGGCGTAGCCCGAGTCGTGACAATGGTTTTTCGAGGGGGAAATTTTTTAGTGTTACCCTCAAAACTATATTGCAAATATTTATTTTTGTTATTACTGCAATGTTAAAAAACAACAAACCGTTTGTCTGTGACTTTGATCACTGTATGCAATGTTTCGGATATCAATGCTGATATTGTGTTTATCACAAACGCTCAAACGGCGTTGTCTAACAATCTACAGCAACCGGTACGCCACATAATTGACGCATGTAACAATTTTTCATAAATGTTACCCGTCTGTCAATAATGTTTCCCCGTTGCTAGATACTATTACCTGGAGCGGCGTGTTTTCTATTCTCAGAGGAGAAACAGTTTGTTTTGTCAACTGTTCCTTGGCCAAGCAGATTCAGATTATTTTACATGAAGTTATACAACAAAATTTGTTACAGTTTTTTAACTGGTGTTAGCATTGCTTTGTGTAAGTGTTTTTGACCTGATTCCAATCATGGTCTTGTTTAGGGCACCTCGGGCTGTGACTGACAGTGTCTGCCTGCCATTTGGAGGAGACATTCCCGATTTTCCAGAAGAAAAGAATGCCATCTATAGACTCATTCAATGCAAGTAAGAGTCAGTACATAAATATATTATTAAAAAGTTTCGGAACACAGTAAAGTCAAAAGGTTCAATTTATTTTTTTGAAGGGTCACGTAACTTGGGAGTCAGCGACAAATGCAACTCTCTTGTTGTTTTTTGTTCTTTAGATACATTTCAACTGATAAAGAGTGTTTGAGTAAATCAAGAGAGACTTTCCAATTGTATTTCATAGAATAATACGTTAATTCTGCGTTCATTTTTATTCTTTTAAAAGAGATCTCATCCCAATGAATTTGCTTGACTTGGTTCTCAGATATTTTGAGAGGGCTATCAAGGAGATCAATGGAGGAGCAGCCAAAGGGTAAAAATTTAACAATTGCCAATGGAAGAATGATTTTTCATTATAAGTTGAAGCCTCATTCTATACTAGGCCACTGGTTCCCAGCCAACTTCATGTCTGGATAGAGTGAAATATCTGGATTGCCTGGTAGTATAACCTTACAATCATATATCAATTGGCAAACCAAATTAAGAAAGCTGCATCAATTTCTTTTTTGTTTTCTTGGTTGATGGTGTAGACGGTAGCTATGTGCATGACTTTACACTAGAGGCAAATCCATTATATAATGTGTATGTTTTAGTCTAATGACTGAACTCCCCCTAAAAGCCAACTGGATGAAGCAGTCATATCTGGTTATTGGCTTCAAATGTATCCAAAGAAGCTTGTCATTCAAATCCCCTTTTAAGTTGAAACGCTGCATCTCATGGTTTAATACTAACGTGAGCCTGCATACTAATGCTTAATCATCCCTAGTCGCGATTGTAAAAAGATACATGATAAATTATGCAGAGTTTTAATTGAATATAGTATTATTGATGTTATTCAAATTTAAAGAGCCCAAATTTATTTAAATGTAATACAATTTTTGATTTGTATTGTAAAATATTGTGCATAGAGAATAAAACTCCAGAAATCGGGTCTGTAAATCGCCAATATATAACAATATATAAATTAATATTTTTGATTGTTACAAATCTGTCTCAGCTCCAACACAGTTAACTTCGGTACATCTTTCGAACACAGATATCTTGAATACCTCAATGGCTATGTTGAACTGATTTACGAAGGCTTCCCTAGCCACCACTTTCTGAGTATTTTCACCCTCGATATCTTGAATGCCACTGGATATCTCAAACTTTTTTCTTTTTAGTTCCCATTGCATGAGAGTTCGAGATAACGGAGGTTCACTACTGTATATCAATAATACCCAATCAATTGGAACTTTCAGTATCTTGAGAACATCTACTATTCATTTTCAAATGACGGATATTTCCAGCAGTTGAGTTTGAAAGTCACTCTCAACTAAGTTTTTCTTGATTGTGTTAACTTTTATTAATATCCCGAACCCTCAGGATACATTCTCCCGATTTTTCTCTGCCCATCGGATTTTGAGATAATGAGGTTTGACTTGTACTTAATCACTTTATCAAGTTGATAATGAATAATGTAAACAGACAGCAGACCAGATAGTATTACAACAAACCCTTAAAAACCCAAGTTGAAAAAATATTCTCAGATGGAAAGACCAATTAAATATTCTGGAATTAAATAGACCAACAGTATTACATGTACAGTGGAAAAATGCATTTCTTGTTGAAAAAAAGAGAAAAGACTATGGATCTAGACAATAAGAAAGACAAATAACATTGAAAATAAAACTTTGTTCTCAAGAAGATATTGTCCAGAAACTGAAGAATCCAGAATATTTGTACATCTTGGATATTCTGAGGCTCGCCGTTGTATTACGGTTCACTTGCTATTCCTTTGTATGTTATGAATTACATCACTTGTGTTTTCCTTGTATGCAGCCTGGCTTTGACTGGGGACAGGTACGATACCAATCGCCTTCTGGCAAAATGTCTGCTAAACCTTGTGTCGAGAACTTGAAAAGATTCTCTGTGTCAGGAGCCCACGATTTGGCAAGCTGAAGTCACCGGTGACATTCTTTGGGTTAAAGATTTTATCTTTTTGATCTGTAACCATTTATTGAACCATGAAATAGATGATATGATGAAAGTACGGTTCTACAAATTAATCTTTTTATGATTCATCTGGCATTACTTGCCACTGCAGTCTCTATTTTGGTTTTGGAAACACGAGCAATTAGATGGAAATCAATATTTTAAAAGTATTTAACCAACAATATTTACAAAATACTATGACATCTTGATTATTGCTGGTGATTGGTTTTGATTGGTAAATTTACTCCTCCGCGAACTAAAAAATGGAGACATGTGTGCCTCTGTTATTTTTGTCAGGGAGCAATATTCATGTCTTCAGATTTATCAATTTGAACCAAAACTAAGGAAAACTCGAACATTCTGCATTAGATTGTAACCTTTCCAGTGAAGCTTGAATGTATATACCGTATAAGCCAGAAATTTTTAGCGACGGATTAATTTTTGGCATTATTAGCGAGGGCTTTGAGATCACTAAAATTAATATCGTTAACATTCTTTCCCAAATAATTGGTGGAGCCATTTTTCGAAGTAACAGGTTATAAAAATCGCTAAAATCTATTTTACCGCTAAAATAAATGAACAAACGACACTTTTTATGGAGGAAAACGTTAAATTTGCGTCTCGCTAAATTCTACTTATTACTGTATGTGAAAATGTGATACTGATTTTTGAGATTATATGATCTAGGCTACTATTAAAATATGATCTACATTCTTGTCCATTAATAACTTCTTTCAAAGATGCGGGGGCCATTAAAGCACCCTTTTAAAACCTACTTTCTCCTTTTATAGCTTTTATGTTATTACTCACATGGTATTGTACTTCAAAGTAGATTTCAACATGAATTTTTGCCTTTGTAGGCGATAATTCCATGGTAACTACAGGAGTTTTGGTGTGTGCTTTGAGGAAAGCTCTGTGCACGAGGATGGGTCCACTCTTGACCCCAGCCTCCATTCCTGTTCTTCTGGGAAAGACTTACGTTAGGACAGAGGGAATTACGGAATAGACGGGTACGTAAATAATGCGTCAATTCTCACACATAAAAAACTGGCATTAAAAGATGATATAAAGAGTGAGCGTAACAAACATCTTTGAACCTTCTCTTTCTTTGACCTCCAAACAGAAAAAAAAAAAAAGGTTTTCAACAGTAATTTACTGGATAAACACCTATGATGCTTTATTTTATCCAGGTAATCTCTATTTGTTTGCCCATGAAGATGCTGCCCAAACAAATATTTTATTCTTTGAGAGAACCATGAATTTGAGATCTGGTGCAGGAGATGTTTCGTTTTAAGAAGGTAAGCGTGCTGATATTTTCCAGCCCGTTTAAAATAGTAGTTGTATCCAACAAATCAATCAAAATGCAGTAATTAAGAAATGATTCTTTATAATTTTTTAGGCAATACTGTATCACCAAAATTTTTGGATTGGAAATCTTTGCTCAAAAATGCATTGGTACAAAAATTCTGTCCAATTTTCCAGTGAATGAGCTGTGGCAACTCATCATTGTTCGTGTGGGGACCAACGTGATGTGGGTCACTTTACCCACGCAATTAACATCCCACGAACATGTTTTATTCTTCCCTTTTAATCTCTATAATAAATATTCATCTCCGGTTCGCTATTCATCTTATGAATTGCCCACGACAATTACCCATAATTTTGTCATACTGCGCGAACATGTGGCTCCCCATCAAATTAAAAAGATCCCACAGATATCCCCTGCACTCACGCCGAAATATATACAGATTTATTTTCTTATTTATTAGTCCCTACCGATTTTGTTAACGCGGAGGGACTATAGCTTTTTCTTTCTTTCCTTGTGTCTGTCTGTCTGTCTGTCCCCATTCCGCGTTGGTTTTCCAGACTTTTTTCTATACTGCTTGCAGATATTCATTTGATAATTTGGCACATTGCTTCTGCCATACCACAGTTTATAGATCAAATCTAATTTGGATTTGATCTATTCTTTTTTCACTAGTCTATAGCCCTTCTCCTATCCTTGGCTCACCAATATTCACTTTACCATAAGTATATATATAGGCCACATAATGAAATTAGAATATTGTTGCCGGTCCATAATTTGTGTAACGGTAGGGGACTATGTATTGCTGCCCTGCAATCACTCTCAGAATGCTTGTCATATGTACAGTGAAAAATAATTTCAATCAGCTCAAAGATAACCCAATAATTGTAAAGCAGTTCATGCAAGAATACAAACGAAGCCAGCTGGTGCTTGTCCAGTAATGGCTCTTTCCATTGATTGGCCCAAAATACATGCATAAGGAAATGAAAGATCCTTGGATTTGCTTGTTGCAGTAAACTTTGTTAGCAAAGTTTCAATGGTACAGTTATAAAAGAAGAGTTAGATGTGACAATGAAAATGACATTCTGTGATTGAAAATGCTGTGTGAGTTTGTTGTTACCATCTCTCCATCCACGGAACTCATGGGATCCAGACAGCATGATTGCAGGGTTATTTGCAGCAGGTTGCAGACACTCAGGTACTGCGCAGATTGTGTCTGGCTTAGGGCCGGCCTGACTTTGGCATGAATTTCCTAGCTTCTATTTTTTCGGAGAACGCATCTAATGGCCTCCATATTCACTGGGCATGCATAAATTGTGGAGTGTGTTGGGCCCTCTGAAATGTGTTGGTTGTTTCTAGAATATGTTGGGCTCATAGATTGTTGTGAAATACTTGTTGGGGCTCATAGATGGTGAATATGTTGGCCCATAAATGTGTGGAATATGTTGGCCTCATAACATGTGTTGAATATGTTGGCTCAGTAAATGTGTGAATATGTTGCCCATACGACTGTGTCTGTGAATATGTTGCCTCATAAATGTCTTCTGAATATGTTTGGCCCATAAAATGTGTGAATATGTTTGGCTCATAAATTGTGTTGATATGTTTGGCTTCAAAATGTTGTGAATATGTTGGCTCACCTAAATGCGTGAATATGTTTGCTCGAGCTTAGATGTGTGAATATGTTGGCTAATAGATGTGGGAATATGTTGGCCCATAGATGCTTGTGAATAGTGTTTGCCCATTAAATTGTCGGTGAATATGTTGACTCCTGAATTTGATGGCTTGGGAATGTGGGAATATTTTGGTTCATGAATGTTCAATGTGTTAGTTTGTGAATAAGCTCATGATTGTGTTGACTCATAATTGTGTTGGCCCATGAATGCTTTATGTATTGGCCCATGAATGTGTTGGCTGATGAATGCTTTATGTATTGGCCCATGAATGTGTTGGCTGATGAATGCTTTATGTATTGGCCCATGAATGTGTCGGCTCATTAATGTGCTGGCTCATCAATTTATGAATGTGTTGGCTCACTTTAAATATGTTGGCTCATTTTTAAATGTGTTGGTTCATTAATGTGATGGGTCTTGTTGGTTCATGGATATGTGAATGTGTAGGCTTGTGAGTGTGTATAGTCTAGTGTTTATGTCTAAGCTAGTGAAAGTGTGAATGGATTAGAGAGTGTTTTCTGAGTCTTTCAATTGTATGTTACAGTGAGTGTCTACAGAAATTTGGCGAGTCTGTTGGATTACAAGTGTGGGATGCTGTCAATGACTGTTTTGATGCCATGCCGATAGCAGCTACAGTTGATGATAAGGTGAATTATCAGGTTCTTTGAAAAAATCTCAATATTTATGTTCCATGTCCAATCTGTCTGGATAAATATTGATATTATTTAAAAAAGCACATTTTATTCTCCTCTGTAAATGTATTGTTCATGTTAAATTAACTTAAAAAGAACAGCTCCGGGAAATTAATTTACATTTTTTGCATCAACACATTCCACTCTACAAAAATTGTGACATATATACTGATTACCAAATGCAACATTTTTCAACAATTAAACTTTTCTTTTTTGACAGGTATTCTGTGTTCATGGTGGCATACCTTGTTCAGATTTTGACATCGAGCATATTAACAAAATTCCAGTACCCCTGAAGGACCCAGAAATCGAAAGTCCCCTGGCGTGGGAAATCATGTGGAGTGATCCTGTCAGGTAGGGGATCTATTTCTGTTTAAATCAAGAAACTGCATGCTGTCAGGTAAATCATATAGGGCAATGATCAACTAAACAAATTTTTACAGAAGAAAAAGATCTACCATGGTCTGTTGTCATTAAATTTCCAAAACCCTTGACATAATTTGTAAAACTAACAGAATTATTACTGAGAATTATTATTGCATTAATGAATTAAATGGAGAATATATACCTTGACATCATATGCAATAGCTGTACATCTTCAAAGAACAAGAATAGCAGTAAAACTGATAGATGCTTTCAGAAATACATCTAACCAATGAACTACTTCATATAATGAATGATGTGCACAATGACCTTGACTTTTACAAAATGACATTGAGTGACCTTTGTTTGAAAGCCATATTTGTGTGATATATGATCAGTACCTGTTCAGAAACTGTTGAAACAAGGAACTTTTTCTATATATAAGGTATATAATCTTAGTGACCTTGACCTTTTCATAATGACTTTGAGAGACCTTGGCCCAAAAGATAATTATTGTTGAAATTAAGTTTTTTTTCATGTAAGATATGCTCTTAGAGACCTTGACTGTTATAAAATGACCTTGAGTGACCTTTGTTTGAAAGCCATTTGTCTATTACTTGCGTGTGTGATATATGATCAATACCTGTTTAAAAACTGTTGAAATAAGGATGTGTTGTAAGTGACCTCGACCTTTCCAAATGATTTTGGCCCAAAAGTCCCCGTCCCAAGAAATATTTATTTGGTCATTGTCAGAATTGTGAAAGAATAACCCTTCATTTTCGATATATTTGGAAAAAATAATCTTAGTTTTTATTTTGCTTACAAAACTCTCAACCTCCGCTGATTTTTCAGTTATTTTCTCTTTCAAAAACATTATTTCTATAAAAGTAAGATATAAATTAATTTTGATGGGGAAATAAATTTCAGTTGGTACTGTCACATGATGAATTCAGATTTGATCTCATATTAGAATAATATTTTTATCACATATCAACTGCATCTTACATCCCATATTATATCTTATCTCTGTTATTTACAACCATGGTTGATATATTGCATATGAAGACTCAAGTACAGTATGATTTGAAATTCAGAAAGTGAGCATTTTACTGCAGGAGCTAGCAAGAGTTTTGAGCACTTGAAATGTGTGAAAAGGAGAAGAAATTCAAGAGGGGAAGGAAATAATAAGCACACATTGGCATTCTCATTGAACAATGTGTACAATCTCCTTTAAACCTTATGTGGTATGTACATTTTTTTATTCTAGTATGGACGTGATGACCCCGGAAAACATTAAAGAATTAAAGGACCATAATGGATTTATTTACAACACTAGACGAGGAACCGCTTACTTTTTCAGCTGTGAGGCGTTGATGTCATTTTTGGATAAAAATGGTCTATCTCATGTTATTAGAGCACACGAGGTGCAGGAAAACGGCTTCCAGGTATGCAAAGGCATAAAATATACACTACCCTAAGTTCAAGTAGGTGTAGGTTTCAATCTGACAAATTATGAATGATAAAATGTTTTAAAATCGGTACAGTGTATATTTTTAATGATTGACTGGAAAAACTGACTATTTTGTTTGAAACACTCAATGTTTGCCACAAAATGTTTGTTGTGTCCTACATAAAATATATATATTTGGTATTGCCTTGAATTTTTACCAATTCAAATGATAGTCATTTTCTCATGAATGTAAACATTATGTGGTTATTAATTTTGTTAAATATAGTGCAACTATTCAAGTGGCTGGGAATTCCAAATGAAATGAAAATAAAATATAAAAAGAAATAAATTTCATTTTTAAAAAAATATATGTTAGAGAGGATGAAGTAAAGCATGCACTTCATGTATTTTGAAAAATGAATTTATCTTAGATTTGTATTGTTTTGTTTTTTCAAAAGGTACAACAGCAAGGCAAGCTGATGACAGTATTCTCTTCCTCCCACTACTGTGGTGGATCCAATGAGGCGGCGTGTGTCCTGGCTGACAATTTTAAGTTAAGAATGATCCGAATAGACACAACCTGACACAGCATCCCATAATTCTCGGTGTGACTTACAATCCCAGCATTCATTGTGCATCAAGTCCATGATCTCGACGACTGGCAGGCAGCTGTTTAGAGAGGGTGAATTTAGAAAGTGGAACATGGCAAATTTAATGTGACAGTGCATTTTATGTGTTCCTGTGTGACATACATGTATAGCTCACATTCCTATTCAAGTGATTGTTACTTGTATTTTTATCCATTTTTACCCAGTTTGTACTTTAATACTTCAAACATTGTATGTGTTAATGCAACTGAAATACGAGTGGTATGTGTTTAAACAGCATTTATTCATCAAACATTGTATGTACATGTAAAAGTGATTGAAATAGTGTGGTATGCTAAACAGCATTTATTCATCAATATTTGTTTTATATATTCTGATCAATATAATATATGCTGATGTTTTAAATGCATTAAATTGTGGTAATAGAAACCTTGTCCTCTTTATACGCCCATCAAAGACGTACACATTATGGTATGTCGACGTTTGTCTGTCTGGACCTAATGTGGACAGGATACGGAATGAATTTTAAGCTCCAGAATCTTTTGTATACCACGATAAGAGGAAGATGCCCATTGTTTTTCAAGGTCAGAGTTCAAGGCCATATGTACGCAGGATATAGATTGAACTGTAGACTCCAAGATCTTAGTGCATTGAATCACAATGATGAGAGGAAGATGCTCATTGTTTTTCATGGTCAAAGGAATAGGAAACTCTTGTAGGCAGAATACAGACCGAACTGTTTGGGCTAGGACTTTCAAACTTGGTACACATACTCCTCATGCTAAACGGATGACGCCTTTTTTATGCCCCCGTCAAAAAGTGGTTGGGGCATATAGTTTTACCCTTTTCCGTCCTTCCACGAGCAGTTATTATGCCCCCGGAATCTTTGATTCGGGG